>CM077150.1:211143197-211300382 GCA_039583875.1 Platanthera guangdongensis
CCGCACACGGGCATCCGACACGCCCGTGTTCCATCCGACACGCCCGTTTCCCCATTAACACGGCCGTGTGGCCGGCAGTGTGCCTCCAACGACACGGCCCCGAAACCAACCCCAGATGTGGCCACGGCCTGGACACCCCGTGTCCCACGCCAATGTGCCAAGTCTCTCGCACCTTTCGACAGTCTTTGTGTCGAACCGCGGAAACGTCGAGCGAAGACGTCGACCACAGAGGGACACGCCCTGTGACATTGCCCGTGTCAACTCCGCCCTAACTTCTCTCCTCCCTCCTCCTTGCTACTTCTCCTCCTCTCCCCCTGGCTATGGCCATAGCCTCGTCTTGATCGGGAGTCGAGGCCTCTGGGCCTCACTCCAGCCCGGGGGGTGAATTGATCCTGCCCCCCTTGATGGCGATCCATTCCTTGGTACCCTCTTTGCGGCCCATGCCCTTGCTATTAGGGCCTCCAGCCCAGCTGACGGTCGGCTCCTGACGCCCCCACCTAGGCTATTGCTGCCCCTGGAGCTGCCTTTGCTCCCTCTGCCGGGCTCGACTATTCTCTCCTCCTATCCTCTTCCTCCTCTCGACTCTTTCTCCTCCTCCATGGCCAACCTAGCCAGCTTTCGGGCGAAATCCGTATTTGATGCCTCCCCGTTAACTTCTCTCGCCACCCTCTCCATCAGCTCCTTGTAGGAGAGGGGGACTCTCTTTAGCTCCATTCTGAAGAAACCCTACTGCAGTCCTAGGTGAAAGCCATCATTAGACTATCTCCTGGCATCTCCTGGACCTGGGTTACCTCCTCCTGGAACCGGTCAACATAGCTTCCCAGCGTCTCATTCACTCCCTGCTTGATGTGGAGCAGGGACTCAGACTACTTCTTCCTCCTCTTCGAGGTAGTGAACCTCAGCATGAACCCCCGATGTAGGTCCTCGAAGTAGTAGATGGAGCTGGTCGGCAGCTGGTGGAACCACTCCCTCATCTTCTCCTTGAGAGTGATGGTGAAGAGTCGGCACTTGAAACCATCCGACATCTGCCGGATCAAGACCACGTCCTCAAACCACTAGACGTGTTGGTCCGGGTCTCCCTTCGTAGTGTAGTAGGACATCTCGGGTTCCCTGAACCCCTCTGGAACTAGAGCTGAAGAGACAAACTCACTGAACGGGCTGCCTCCCTCTACTGGGCGAGCTGGAGAGTCTCGCGGGCTCAGCTCGCTGATTCGGCCTCTGTCGGTCGAGCCGGGGAAGAGCTCGCGCACGGGGAGCTCGCACCCCCGACCCTCCTCGGAAACTTCCTTCCTAGCTCGCCTGCCGGGAGTGTCCTCGCCTAGAGAGGGGGCGGCTGCGATCTGGACAGCTGGAGTCGTTCACTCAGCCTGCACGCCGAGTGCGAACTTGACGAGGCCCAGCACTTCATTCTTGAAATCTTCAAACATCCCTACCGTGGCCAGAGGTGGGGGGGGGGGCGAGTCCGACCTGTCAGATCCTTGCCCTCCTGTCATCGAGCTAGCTACAGGTTTTCTATATTTACCACGCTCCACGCTCACCACACCAAAATGTTGAAACCGAAAATCGGTCTGCTGTGGAGTCCACCCTTGTGGAAGGGGTGATTGCGCACCTACTTCGCTCCTGCAAGCAAAACAACAGGGGAAACAAGGAAAAACAGACCCAAGGGCTCGACAGGGAGGACCCACCACACAACCGGAAGATCTTAGAACGCTTCCCCTCCTTAGACAAAGGTCGAGATAAGGTATCCTCAGAAAGCACTTGAAAGGTGAAGCCAAAGAGCACGGGAAGCATGCTTTTTGAGGTACCCCTTGGGTCCTATTTATAGATTTCAGAATTTGAACTGCCAATAACCAAATTGAACTGACCTGAAGTTACCAAAATACCCTTGGCTGAGTCTGCCAATAGCCAAACTACGCTATTTTGAAGGGCTATCTGCAGACCGGTAGGGGCAAACCAGTAAAAAGTACCTTATAGATCTGGGCGAGCTGGGGAGCTCGGCATCCCTGAAGATTCGGCTCGCCTGCTATTGCAGAGCTCTTTTGTGTGAGCGTGCGCTGGGATGGCGAGCTCGCCCATCGATCGGCTTCCACTAGTCGGCCTCAGCTCGACGAATCCTGACTTAGCTCGGCGAATGCCGAGCTCGCGGTCGACGAATGTCGAGCTCGGGCTCAGGTTTCTTTGCCGAGCTCTCCTGGGGCCGGGGTGATCTGAGCCGGCCGGTTTACTTCCTGGTTCACCCCACTCGCCGGATACGGGGTTGTACATGCTGTAGTCGAGTACATAAGGCCTTCTCGAGAATAGCATTAAACTTTCTCGAGAACTATTTCTGCAACTCGAAATCAAGACAAGGCTTACTCGAGAACAATCTTTAGTTCTTCTCGAGTACAAAAGATAGTACTCGAGAAGAACACTTAGAGAATCTTTCTGAAAATCTAAAAACATCAATTCTTCAATAAAATCAGCAACCAACTTTTTCCTTGTCCTTAGTGCTTGAAAAAGAAGTGTGTCCCAATAGAGAGGATACAAATGAGTCAACACCATGGATCACTCAATGAGGGATTACATTGTATGGTCCTATGTTTGGAGACTCATTGTAGACTGACATTGGTCTACACTTGGCAATTAAGTCATGCAAATACTCAACTAAACAGAGCATCAAATACAAACTTAATTCATCTTAGTTCAAGGGTAACTTCATACAAATCTGGGCTATTGTGGATGCAATACCCAACAATCTCCCCCTATTTGTAGAAGTTAGAACCCTCTACACTGAGGTGAATTACATCAATATAAAATAAGTAAAGAAACAAATAATCATGATAAATGGAATAAAAGCTATGATGGAGAAAAATCAGATCAGCAAAACTAAAAGTTCGTATCAATAAAAATTTGTCCAAGGAAAATTAAATTATACAATTAAAAAAAGAACTTTCAGCACATCTTCCACTTCTACTGATCTTGTTATTGTTGTTGTCTTTCTAACTTTTCCTGTAGTCTCTTTTGATAGCTATATGGTTTAGGGAAATAATTTGGAGGTCTGGGAGGATCTTTGGGATTGTTCGTCCCATATTCTCTATCATGAATCCTTCTCTTGGTAAGGTACTTTTCGTATAATTCCCATTCCTTAGGGCTGTAATATAGGTTCATGTCTTCATTGAAGTCAACTACCAGCTTCAGGGTTTTTAGAAAAAGAGATTTTTAGGTTAGAATCAAAACTTCAGTAAACTCTTGAGGTCTTTTACTTTTGTCAGCATCAGGATGTGGAATTGTTCTGCTGGCTGAGGCTCCATCCCCATATTTCCTTCTTTTTGCTTTTTGAGTTTCAGGAGGCTAACTAGGCATACCTGCATGTTCTGATTCTCACACTTGTTCATATACATCAGGAGGTGGTCCTTCAAAGTAATCTGGAGGTGGTCCTTCAAAATACTCTGGAGGTGGAGAGAAGGTTGGCTTGTTTACATCCAAGTGAGCAGGAGGAGGGGCAAAAGTGTCCATTGCTAGTTCAGGAAATAGTTGAATGTGCATCCTTATAGTAGTTTCATATGTATACAACTTAGTACTTCGATTTCCTTCAGTACAGAAGTCTGGATGTCTTTCATTTGATCTTCCCACTGATTTTTCAGAGTTTGAGCTTGTTTCTCCAATAGTTCTTTCACTTTATCCTCCCCCTTTCTGACTTCTAGGGAGAGGGTGCTGATGACATCTTCTTTAAACTATCCAACCTCTTCACAAGTTTTGAAATTCCTTTCTTCAGCTCTCTTGTCTAGTAGAATCTGATTATTAGCAAGCGTGACTAATTGTTCCATAGTAGTACCAATGCTCGTGATTGTATGATCTATAGCTTTTCCACCTATTTGCAAGAGTCTCTTAAATTCATGTGTTGTTTTGGATTTCAACAAATCCTCTACTCATTTCTTTCTCCAATACAGTCATTTTCTCAATGACAACTTGAAGAGAATTATCAAAATAATCTCTTTGGGTAGTTAACATAGCTTCAATTTTTCTTAATATAGAATTTTCAGGAAGCGTTGTAGGCTGAGTGGAGGGAGGAGGCACAACAGGGGCTGTCCAGGGTGAAATTTCATCAATTACAACTATGGAGGTAGAGGCTATCTTTTTGTTGACAGTGTTGTCCTCATCTTCAACATCTATTGGTAGAAAAGATGGAATCTTGAAATGTAAGCTTGGAAGAGGTGGTTCAGCAGCTTCAATTTCATCTTCAGAATCATGTAAGGAAACAACTTCAGCATCAGGTGCATTTTCAGATGGAGATGAGGCTGGATCTTGTACAAGAGAACTTCTTTGAGGAGATGGCTATGGATGATGGTCTGGTTGTTCAGGAGACTTTTCTGGAGAGGAAGGATGATCTGCAAGTATTGGGGATAGGGGCTCTTTGGATGTAAGCTCCTCTATCATCATGTTTATGTCTTCATCAGTAGATAGAAGCTGTTCATGATTCTAAGCATCTGTCAGATTTTTTGAGTCAGGAAAGTCAGCAGCACGAGAATCTGGAATTTTTATATGTAGCAGAGGGGAAGAGGCAACAGTAGATGTTGAAGGAACTGAGAATGCAGCAGCAGCAGGAGGAATAACTTGAGGTAGAGTGGTTGTAGCAGCAGGTGTAGTGACTGTGGCTGTAATTGCTGATGTAGCTGGAGCAGGAGCTAGCTGGTTTTGAATAGATGGGGCAAGCTCCCCCTCAATAACTGGGTCAGTTATCTAATGAGAAGGAGGAGATGGGTTCATGTCCACATCTTCAATTTACTTTGGAGTTCTCTCAGACTTTTGCAGTTTAACCTCCCATCTCCCGATGGAGGTAATAGAAACTTTCTTCATGTGCGGTAGGGCTATGCCCTTTTTCATGGAGAATTTTTTCTGGATTCATCTGATTGAGGTAAAGAGAAATAATCATGCCATAGTTAGGACTTTTAAGACATGCCATAATTTTGTCAAATAATATCATTCCCCACTGGAAATTCTTTCTACAAATCACTGCAGTCATAAAGTCAAAGAATTCTGGGGTAATATAGCTGATAGAACTTGTTTTGTAGAGAAGAACTTTGCCCGGAATATTTGCCAGCTGTTTGCTTTCTACATTCATGAACTGTCTTCTAATGGTGTGAGAGGATTTGGGAATTTTACAAAAACTATATGCTCTCTCATAATCAGTGCATACTAGATCATCTTCTTGATCTATTACTGGAAGTTGCAAAAACTGTGAAACAGAGAGGACAGTCATTTTTACCTTAACATCTTGAACCTTAGACTTGAGCACCTTGCCATTCAGTTTAACATTGGCGTTTTGGAAGAACTCTTCGACATCATAAGTTAGTATCTTACATGGATGTTCAAGAACAAAAGATAGACTAGCTATTTCAAGAAGAATGAGGACATTTCTGAAGTCATCAGAAATCTCGGCAATCCCAGTAGAAATGAGTTCACTACCGATCCCTAGCTTAGAAGACGTTGTCATTGATGAGGAGAAATCGATCTTGGCTGGCCGATGAATGGAGAAACTTGCTTGCGGCAAACGGCGGAGACAGAGAAGATGAATAGACTTTTCTCGAGAGAAGGGTTTTTGAAATCAGGAATAAATTTCTTAGACCTAAGTCTATTTAGATTTACTCTTAATTTTGATGTTAAATGATAACATTAAAAATAATACCTGGAAAATGGTGGAAACTGATCGACGAAGGTCGAGTTTCGATCGACGAAATTGAACATCTTCTCGAGAAATGACACCGCCGTACTTGAGTAGAACTGTTGTTCTCGAGAAGTAATTTCATGTTCTCGAGAAGTAATCTGCTTTTCTCGTACTTATAATTCTCGAGAGGCAAATCTGATGTTCTTGAGTACAAGTGTTGTACTCGAGAAATCAAGTCCATATTTTGAAAATTCTTGGATTTTTGAAGTGTAGTCAGAACTTGAACTTACTGTCACCTTTTTCTTCATTCTTCAACATCCTTGTTGAGCATGCCAAGTTTTGTTTTGAAGAAAGAGAACTTGGCATCATCCAGCGGCTTCGTGAATATATCTGCAATCTGCCTATCAGTTGGGACGTATTAGAGATTTATGTCACCATGCTCCACATGCTCCCTAATAAAGTGGTATCGCAACTCTATGTGCTTTGTATGGCTGTGAGATACGATATTATTGGCTATGGCAATCGCACTGGACGAGTCACAAAATAAAGGGATGTCCTTGACCTTCAAGTCGTAGTCTTCAAGTTAGTTATTTATCCAAAGCAATTGTGCACAACAACTGCCGGCAGAAATGTATTCTGACTCGGCCGTTGAGATAGGAACACAATTTTGCTTTTTTTCTTCTCCATGAAATGAGCCTCCTTCCAAGGAATTGGCAAGTCCCAGAAGTGCTCTTTTTATCATCTTTACTTCGTGCAAAATCTGCGTTTGAAAAACCAATTAGTTTGTGTCATTATTTCTTGGGTACCTTAAGCTAAGATTTGGGGTACCTTTAGGTATCTGCAAAATCCGCCTTTGGCGCAGGCGTTGTGAGATTTCTTAGAGTTCACTTGAAATCTAGCACACACGCATGTTGAAAATATTATATCCGACCTACTAGCAGTAAGATAGAGTAAGGATCCAATTATGCTTCTGTACTTGGTTTCATCAAAAGGTTTTCCTTTCTCATCCTTGTTCAGATACATAGTTGAACCCATTGGAGTCCTCATAGAGGTTGTGTTCTCCATTCCAAATTTCTTAATTAATTCCTTGGTGAACTTCGTCTAAGAGATTAAAATTCCATCTCAGATTGTTTCACCTGAAGTCCTAAGAAATACTTCAGCTCTCACACACTGCTCATTTCAAACTTCCCTTGCATAAGTTTGGAAAACTTCTTGTAGTGGTTGTTGTCATTAGAGACAAATATGATGTCATCGACATAGATTTTCACTAGCAAAATCTTCCCTTTTATTTCCCTAATAAATAATGTCTTATCCATCTTTCCTCTTGTGAATTTGTTCCTCAAGAAGAAAGTTAGACAGCATCTCGTACCAAGCTCGAGGAGCTTGTTTCAAACCATATAAAGCTTTAAAATAACAGATAGACATGATCAGGAAAGTTATAATCAACGAAACCTAGAGGTTGTTCCACATACACCTCTTCCTCTATCCTTCCTCTATTTTAACTCATTTCAGGAACTAGACATATATCCCTACTTGCACATATCCCTAAACCTGATTGCTCCAGCCTTGCCACTGAGGCCCGCTTAATTCTGAATCGAAGTCGAATTCCTTCTTCTTGCCTGTATCCTTTGGCGATGAGTCTGGCCTTGTTCTTTATGATTGTACCATCCTCGTCCATCTTATTCCTGTATACCCACTTTGTTCCGATGACGTTCTTGCCTTTGGGTCTTGGAACAAGCTTCCAAACTTGGCAATGTTTGAATTGATTCAGCTTTTCTTTCATTGCCATTACCCATGATGTGTCTGAGTCTGCTTCCTCAAACTTCTTTGGTTCAACCTGTGAGAGAAAACTCAAATATAAATTTTCATTAGTTGTACCTCTACGAGTTCTGACACCATCCCGGGGATCTCCTATGATTTGGTCCATTAGGTGATCCTTCAAATGTCTGAGCTCTAGAGTCCTTGCATCTGGAACTTCTTCAACCACAAGTGTGACTTCATCAACTTGAATGATCTATTCATCATGGTCATCAACCTCTCCAGTAGGGGTTGGAGTGGTGATCTTGATGAATTTTTCATCTTTTTCTTCAGTTGGCTCATCCAAGTTCAATTCTTTTATCTTTGAACTTGCATCTTTAATAAACACACTAGAAGAGCTATCTTGCAGCAAGCTCATTCTCATCAAATAAACATGACTATCTTGATGTCATTCTCAACTAGAGTTTTCTTAATAAAAATCCTATATGCCTTACCATGGCTACTATACCCTACAGAATACCTTTAAATCTCTTTTCGCTAAATTTAGTAGTGTGATACTTGCCATTATTAAGGACGAAGCATTTACAACCAAAGATTCTAAAATATAAAATAGTCGGTTTCCTGCCCTTTAATAGTTCTTAAGGGGTCTTATTATGGTTTTTGTCTATGAGTGCTCGATTTTGCATGTGGCATGCAGTATTGACGGCTTCAGCCCAGAAGAATTCCAGTAGTGAGGCATCACTCAACATGGTCCTACAGGCCTCTATGATTGTTCTATTCCTTCTCTCAGCTACTCCATTTTGTTGAGGAGTACGAGGAGAGGAAAACTCATGAAAGATACCTAGGCTTTCACAAAATTTTGTCATGGCCCTAGACTTGAATTCAATTCCATTGTCACTTCTAATTTTGACTACGGAACAGTTGTATTCATTCTGGAACTGCCTGACAAAATTAGTAAAGGTATCAAAAGTATCTGACTTGTGTTTTAAAAAGAACACCCACGCAAAGTGCGAGTAAAAATCAACAATAACCAATGTATAATCCTTACCTCCCAAACTTCTAACTTGCAGTGGACTGAACAAGTCCATATGAAGTAGATGTAAACATCTATTAGATTATTTGCCAATAATGCTTTTAAAGGTAGCCCTTGTTTGCTTGCCTTTTACACATGCGTGACAAGGTCTATCTTTAGCGTACTTGACATTTGGCGCATCACGTACTAAATTAAGAGAAAATAGTTTATTAATAATTTTGAAATTAATATGTGTTAGTCTCTCTTGCCATTGGTCACCAAGAGGCACACTATCTTTAGCCAAAAAGCACACTAGTGCAGAAGAGTCTATACAAATAAAATTCAAACCAAATATGTTTCTACTAAGAATGCCTGATAGAATCGTTTCCAAATTATTTACCGATTTTATCAAGCACTTATCTGCATGAAATTCTACTATGTATCATTTATCGCAGAGCTGGCTTATGTATATAAGATTGTGTTCCAATCCTTCAACATAAGCCACATCGTAGAAGGATACACTACCATTCATAATCATAACATAGTCTTTAGTAATTCCTCGATCAGAACCTTCAAAGATGACTTTTGGCCCGTTCATGACTGGAGAATAATTCTGGAGAAGGTTTCTTGTCCCGGTCATATGCCGAGAGCATCCACTGTCCAAATACCAAGTAGGAGTTTTGGTGGCCTTTGGACATATCTGGAATCACAAATCAGGTTGCCTTAGAAATCCAAACTCGTTTGGGTCCTTGGTCTCTAGTTAGAACACTCCTACTATGTGTATTAACATTATGAGTGGTCTTTCTCACATTGTTAACTTGAGGAGTTGCATAATTTTTGGAATTAAACCAGCAATCAATAGCAAAGTGACAAACTTTGCAGCAGCACCAACAGTCAAATCTGTTGTATCTTTACCTAAATTTCTCCTGCATGACCTTTTGATAGTATGGTCTAGCAGGGGCAACAGTCTTGGCGGTAGAAGCTTCATGGTGATGACAATCACAGGACTTCTTCTCCTGGAGAGGCTTTTCCATAGCGGATTTTACTTTTGGTTCCTTCTTGATGTTATTACCATGATTATAAGGGCCATAGCTCTGAAGAGTGATCTCTTCATAATGTGCCTTGAAGACACTTTTGCCAAAGTTCTAGGGACGGGTACATCATTGTAACGAGAGTTGGGCTCTACAAAAGTAGGCCTAGCAAAGTGACTGTAGGACGAATCAAGATCAAACTCGTTCTTTGGAAATATAATCTTCTTAAATGAAGTTTGATCTTGAGGAGCTTTCCCCTTCTCCTTGGCCAAAGCCTTCTTGGTGGCCTTATTCTTCCTTTGAACCTTATTTCTCCTAGAAGATTTACTAGGAGCATCAACATGGCCTAAGCCAGCACCTTTGGACTGAGCTGAGAATTCAGCAATAAAAGGAAGGACAGTCTTGGGCTTGGAGAAGCTTTCAACAAGTTTCTTCTCCGCAGCAAGTTGTTCTTTCAATTTTTTGATGATCTTCTCCTTCAGATCTAGGTGCTCGAGAGCCTTATTATACTCTTCCATAACGGCATTGAAATTCTCTCTGAGTGAGTCTATCTTGGCGACTTCCTCTCTCAGAGTGCTCCCTTCAGCCTTGAGAGATTTAATCTCCTTGGCTTGAGTTTTCACGACTCTTCAACATTTGTCGTAAGCCTTGATTAAATCTTTATACTGGGCCATGAGTTCAGACTCATCGTCAGAAGATCTGTCCTCATGATCATGATCAGAAGAATCTGATTCAGAAAGTGGGGTGTGAGAATTTACCTTCCCAGTGAACTGGGGTTCTTCTTCATCAGTTTGTGCCATTAGCCCAAAATAGGCTTCCTCTTCTTCACTTGACTCAGATGAGTCAGAGTTGCTGAGAGTCTTGCCCTTCTTGGCTACTAGGCTTTTTTCAGTTCTCTTCTTATTATATGGAGATTTCTTCTCCTCTCTCTTTCCACCCTCCTTGTGAGGGCAATCAACGATGATGTGACCTGGCTTATTATAACAATAACAAATAATGTCAGAAGAAATATGTTTATTCTGTTTAGTATGATACCTGTCTTGGCTACTTGAGCCTTTCTTGTGTCGGTCACCATCATGACGTGATCTTCTGTGCGAGGCATCTTTGCCTCTCCATTATTTCTTCTTGTTCAAGAATATCTTGAACTGCCTTGAAAGAAGAGAAAACTCTCCTTCAGATAACTTTGAGCCTGAGGTGCTTGGCTCTGAAGTTTATTCTTCATTATCTTCCTGTGCAGGAGCAGATGATGCAGCTTGGACTTTCCTTAAGGTGTCTGCCTTCAGTGCGACAGACTTCTCCTTGGATGACCACCAACTCTTCTCTTCTTCAGCTTTTCTTGAGTTGAATTGCAGTTCATAGGACATTAGCTTTCCAAAGAGATTCTGAGGGTTAGTCTCTGCCAGCTTGCCAAACTCCCGGATAGCACAGACTTGGTTGTCCCATTCCTTAGTCAGGGACCTCAGAAACTTATCATTCAACTCTCCATTTGTGAAGACCCAGCCATATACTCTTAGGCCGTTAACAATTTTGAAGAAACTTTCAAAGGTATATGCAATTGAATCCTTTCGTCCTTTTCAGAATGCTTCATATTTCTAATTTTGAAGGGATCTTTTGTCATCCCTAACTTTTTCAGTGCTTTCCATCATGATGATAAGAGACTGTCACATTTCCTTAGCGGATTGGCATTGAATCAGATTTTGCAGCATAGAATGATCGACTGCACTTGCGATGATATTTTTAGCTTTCTTGTCTAATGAGACAAGTGCAATCTCATCTTTATCAAGATCCATCAACTTCGTAGGAACTTTCTTGGTTGGATCAATAGTGGAGATGGTCATGGGAACATACAGACTTTCTTCAACAGTCATGAATATCCTTGGATCCACAGCTTCTATGAAATACTTAATCCTTTCTTTCTACATGGGAAAGTTGGTCTTTGTGCATAGAGGAAGCTTTGCAAAATCCTTAGCTTTGTCAATGCTTGAATTACTCAAAAGACAACTTGGGCAGATCTGTTCATGGTGTTAACCTTTTTATGAAGAACCTCCCTCTGATACTAATTGAAAATATTTTAGTTATCTTACCTAAATCACCTAGAGGGGGGTGAATAGGTGAGTTGTGTGTCTTTTTACGGAATAAAAATTTAACGAGCTATGCATAGAAAATTAACCAAGCATTCACAGACGACACCAAAAGTTATAGTGGTTCCCCAACCTTGGGTACATCCACTTTCCATTCACCGATCTAGCAAAGCACTGGACTCGGCTACTCCACTAATCTCGGATTGAAACCAATACTACAACTTGGAACAACGTTCCTACAACTCGATCCCGAAAACTGGATCTACACTCGGAAGATAAAACTTCCTACAAAAATAACTTGGAGAACAAATCTCCTACAAGAATAAATTGAAATATAACAAATACAAATAGTGTTATCTCTTAGATCTGAAAACTATTGCCTTTCTTCTTCCTTGAACTTTGTGGCTTTGTCAGAAATAAGTTGAAGAAGACTCGGGAAGATCTCTGATCTGAAAATCATGACTCAACAAGATCAAGTATTGGATCTGTAGACTGTAGAATGTTTTGATCTCTGAATCACTTGTTCTGAATCAATCTGGATTGAAAGCGCTTTTGGCGATGAAGGCGATGAGCGGCGGCGCTTCCGATTATGGAGAAAAATTAGGGATTCAGAATTCTAAGAATATCTTCTTTTCTTCTTCTTAGGGTTAGTCGAAAATGACAAGACCTTTTATAGGATTAGCCTAACGGTCATAATCATAATAAATGATAGCCACGTGGACAAATCATGTGCTATTGACATTTGAAATTACGTCTGAACTTAGAAGAATTTCTGAAAAACAGTATAGATGTTCTCGAGAGAAAAGATAGTACTCGAGAAAAAGCTTACTGGTTCTCGAAAACAATAATGAAGATCTCGAGAAAAAGTCTTAGAAAAAATGTGGAGGAGGAATTCAGCATTCTCGGGAATGAAGTAAGCACACGAGGAAAAAGAACTTTAGTTCTCGAGAAGGAACAATCTGGTATTCAAGAACAAATAAGTGTTCTCGAGAATAGATGTATGGCTCTCGAGAAAAAAGGTCTAGGTCTCGAGAAAAGTCTTCTGCATCTCGAGAATTAAGCATAGTCTTCTCGAGAATAAATTTAGTCTTCTCGAGAAAAAGACTTAGAAAAAATTCTATAAAGGAAAGATGAAACTCATGACGAAGTGTTATGCAGTACTCGAGTACAGAAGGCCTTCTCGAGAATAGCATTAAGCTTTCTCGAGAACTGTTTCTTCAACTCGAAATGAAGACAAGTCTTACTCGAGAACAATCTTTAGTTCTTCTCGAGTACAAAAGATAGTACTCGAGAAGAACACTTAGAGAATCTTTCTGAAAATCTACAACATCAATTCTTCAATAAAATCTGCAACCAACTTTTCCCTTGTCCTTAGTGCTTGAAAAAGAAGTGTGTCCCAATAGAGAGGCTACACATGAGTCAACACCATGGATCACACAATGAGGGATTATATTATATGGTGTTGTGTTTGGAGACTCATTGTAGACTGACATTGGTCTACACTTGGCAATTAAGTCCTGCAAACACTCAACTAAACAGAGCATCAAATACAAACTTAATTCATCTTAGTTCAAGGGTGACTTTATACAAATCTAGGCTATTGTGGATGCATTACCCAACACTTTAAGTGGGGGAGATTTGTAATGCCCCAAGTTTCTATTTGCAGGAAAAGAAATTATCGTGTGGCATTAACGATACTGCGTGGCTGTAGCATCAGGCGTCGAGATCGTCATGTGAGGTGTGTTGACTCGACGCATTGTCTATCACACAGCGATAGGTTGTTATTGCACGGCGTTAGATGATTATTTGGCCTGAGAACTCACGAAGTTATTGCTCAGCGGTAGGGATACTACAGGCAGTAGCTTGGGCAATTAATTTGGCTAAGCTCTAGGGTTTCTACTGTGCGGCGGTGGTAGTTATCGCGCGGCGATAGCAGAAGTGGTGGTGTCTTAACCGTCGCTAGCTACCACGTGGCGGTAGTGTCCTATCGCGCGACGATAGCGAATTTGTATTGATGTGGCCACTTGTCGGCCCGTGATTAGAGGGACTGGGTTGTGTCACACGAAATGAGGCGTTGATTAATGGTATTGTGCGCTTGTAGCTAGTTATCGCGCGGCGGTAGCTCGGTTTATAGTGTTGGTTTGGTCGATTTCACTTTATTATTTTGGAGTTTGAGAAACTTAGGCTGGACGTTTGGAGGACAAGCAGCGTCGGAGAGAGGAGATCTCGCCATCATTTGGGATTCAGAACTCGGATTCACGAGGAGAGTTTGGATCTATGGAGGCAAAGCTGAAGCGCTCGCATCCATCCATTTGGACCTTCTCCCATGGCACCGAAACGGAATACTTGGGTAATGATCCTCTTCCTTGGACAAGCGAAGTCCTTCTTTTTGGCATTTCAGGGTAGATACTCCACGAACACATGGAAGTGGTTCTCCCGACAGGTAAATATGTGTATCCCTGTTAGTTTGCATTTAGATCTGGAATTGAAGTACGGAATAAGCATGCTGTGTGAAGCCCATCCGGATAGGTTGGTCTGGATTGGTGATGCTTGTATGCTTTGTATGCCGTAGAAGACTCAGTGGTAATCGCATTGATTTCAGAGTATCGGGGTGTGCAGATGTCCGAATTGAGAGTACTGGAGGTATACTCCAGGAAAACACCCGAACTGGGGGAAGAATCGATAGTATGTCCCCTACCGCATGGCGGTAGCGCTACCACTGGTGATATCTCCTAGTGAGCGAAGTATTGATTGTGAGCCCTGTCTTTTGGAGACCTTGTGGCAATTTGCTGAGGCTTGTTTCTTGGAAACCTGGTGGCCGTTTGTTGAGGCCTATCTTGTGGAGACCTGAGGGCCATGTTTTGGAGAGGCCTGTCTCGTGAAGACTTGATGGTTAGTATGTAGAGCTGAGAGCCTGTGTGGCCCAGCTTATGCGGTCATAAGTGTTAGCCTAGGTTCATAACGGAGTTATGGATCATATAAAAATGGAAAAGGGGATGCTGACCCGCATCGTAGCTAGCACACCTGACGATTGAAGGACAGGAAAGAGCTGAACTATACCCAACCCTATGCTGATCGACCTGGAGTGAGTCAGAGTGTAAATCACATGACTTGGTCATAGTCATAGGGGCATTGTCTTTGGCTTTGTCCCTGCAAGACTAGAAGCTCAAACGTTACTGACCATTTCATGAACGGAGGTTTGACCCTTGAGGCCCTGTGTATTGAGAATGTGCCCTGAGAGCACTGGGCATTAGACGGTCATGCCAATGTCTGTGGCAAATGGAGCTTAATTTGCACGTTTTGGTTGCCACTTTGTATATGTGAATGCCTATAGGGAAGGAGCACCACCACCCCAGGTAAGGGGTGGGGTCGTTATAATTTGGTCAGATAATGCTGACCATTGCTAATGTTTGCCACCGTTGCGGTGGAATGCTTCATGCAGGTGCAGGCGAGCCAAGCGGGAAATAGCAGGCTGCAGCCCAGGATTGCTAAGCTGTCTCTTGAATGCCAAAGCAAATTACCCGTTTACTTTATTGTTCATGTGTAGCCGGCCTGCATGCCGATTTATGCAAGACAGTTTTAATTAAGTTGAACAATGTAAAGCCTTAAGGCCAAGACTATTTGTGTATTTGGTTTATCATTCCTACTTTTATGTTAGTGGTTATTCAATTGGTTGGGTTCTTGTTAACCTTTAATTTACTTCCCCTAGAATGTACTCTGTGTTAGGATGCGTGTACATGGATTATGGTCTCAATTAGTTACTCCTTTAATTGTCCTTAGTAAATGGCGTCGGGCCCCGGTAGGACCTTTTGTTATATGCTATGTGACATATGAGGGTGTTACAAATTACATACTATATTGTTGGGGGGAAGCACATTGTGCTCCCTATATCTTTATTATAGTTTTCCCAACTATTTTGTATACTAGAGGAGTGTGCCCCAGGGTGTGTTTTGCTTTGCAGGTGGGTAGATCTCCAATGCTGCTGGATTTCTATCTTGTAGAAAATTCATGGTTGTGCATTTCCTTGACACACGATCGATGCAGCCGTGTGATTCCTACAGAGCCCAAATTTGGTGATCTTCCCCGACTCGTACATTTTGTTCTGGTACGGGCTATTTTGCCCATGCGTGATCGAAATCGTACGAGCTTGTCTCTATGTCAAAAACTTTTATGAAATTATTACCCATGCATTTTCTTCACATAAGGTTGGATTCAACCAAGCGAGAAGGAGAACATATAATTTGCTTAGTTTGGTCTGGTTTTCAGTGATCTATCACTACTCGTGCATTTTTTCTTACACAGGCTATTTTTCCCATGCGTGATCAAAATAGTACAATCCCTATTTCTTTAAGACGAGGTTATTTCTATCTGATAAATATCGCAAGATGCACACACAGTCATGTGTTTGACCATGCATGTCCATTTTTTGACTCTCTACTATATATGCATAGGTTTTCGCCCTATTTTGCATCTTCTCTATTTTTTCACGACCAAGAGGTCCTCTCCACCCTATTCGGATGATCAATTGCTGCCCACTATCGGGAGGTACTCTGACCACATTCTTCTTGCAAATCCAAGGCTAGGACATCATCTTAGCCTCCTCCATTATCATGTGCTTCCAAGCTCTGTTTTAAGGTGTCTCTCGTTGCATACTTGGAGTTCTCCGGCAGGACCGTGGTTGAAGGTGACTAACGAAGAAGATAGGCTCATTGATGGTGGTGATAACCCTTCTATACCCCAGACAATAGTTGAAGACCGAGCACAGATGAGGATTGACGACCCTTCGATTCCGGCCCGAATCTCCAATGAGTGTTCGTGCTTTAATTGTAATCTCACCTCCTCCTTGTTGTAGAAATTCTTTGCTTTGAATATTTTGTTGTGAATGATGATGTCAATGAACCCTAATTGTTATGATTGTTAAATTTCCATGTCTATGTGGTTATCCTTATGGTTTATGTGAAGTGAGGAGCTCCTCCATCCCATATTTTCCATCCCTCCATCTTGTGAGCTATCGCACTAGCAATTAATAGTGTCGCGCTTTGCGACGAGATTCTTTTGACTCTCATTCTGCTTAAGCAACCCATCCATATGTGTGCCTTCTCACCCATCTGCCTACCGAAGCAGTGCATAACGTCCTGCATAATCGCCATCCGTCGAGCAAAGCGGTGATTGCGACCCACACTAGTAAAGTTTAGATTCTTGTTTAATTTTCAAAACAATCCAAATCCCCTGTGCTTAGTTTGAAATCTATATAATCACTTTTCTAAACGATAGAATCACTTCCTACTTTGTGTTAGTTTGAGATCGATACTCGAAAAAAATCTCATTGTTTTATATTACTTGTGCGATCAGTACACTTGTTGTCCAATACATCAATGCTGACCCGGATTTCATCTTTGGCCATCCATATTTTGACACCATGCATAATTAGGGTGATTTCTCACCGCAGGATTATATATATTTGAGTAAGGAAACGTTCAATTTGATTACAACCAAAATTTATAGACTCATCAAAATAATAATTAATAGGCTTAGAAGGAAGCTCACAAGAGGGGAATTCATTCATGTGATGCCCTGAAGAACCATAGACGTGACATGCAATCTCCATAATGGGCGTAAGAGGTTGAGTTGGGTGCTTCAGCAAAGTAATAGTCTCTATATATGCAGTGGAGGACTCATCATGTTGTCCCTATGTACTAACTTCATAAAGTCCCATTTTATGTATTGGAGAATTTCTACCGGCTCTCCAATATGAGTTGTGAGATGCAATGTCATGTAGAATTTCAAAGGCCTCTTCTTGAGTAGTGTGGATCAAGAGAGAAGTAGAGTATGTTTACTAAGTATCATTGTTGTTATTCATGTTGAGTGAACTTGCTCAAAAGTTTCGTAAATCACTCCCAAGTCTCTGAGTGCATTTATTGATCAACTTGACAGAATGTAGCAAATTTCTCACCATGAGATTACAATCTTCTCTGCCATATGAAATTTTCCCAAAAACTTCATTGATAAAGCCTCCCATGTAGTAGTAGTTTGGGGAGTGATTGTATGAAGCCATACTTTTTCTTTATCACATAGCAAAAAGGGAAATAATCTCAGAAAAGTTAGTTAAGTGGAGATGAGGGTCTTCACTTGATAGCCCAACAAAATGCACATTATTGTGCATCATATACAATATAGCAGGCTTGATCTTGAATTGATTGTTGGGGATCGTAGGGCAAAAAGCAGGGTACACACTCCCAATAGTTGGAGTGGTATAGTCCCTCAAAGTCTGAGGTCTCGGCCAAACCATGTCATGTTAATCATGAGCATGTCGAAAGTGGGGGTCAAGAACACCCCTCTAATCATTCAGTCTTTCCATATTGCCTTCCATATACAAAGCTAATCGGCAACTTGTGTGCAACACCCTCACTATTTCTGGGTCAAAATTAGCTAAATTACCAGCGCCACACCCCTTGCATACAAAACCTACACAAATAAAAAAACGTAATAAAACAAAACAAAATCCTTATAACTATCTTCCTATGAAAAGAAACACAAAGCCGCATGTATTCCCTGGCAACGACCCCAAAAACTTGATGTGATGACGGCAAGTGCTCTGGTCATATAAGTAATATAAAACAAGGATTGATCCCCGGGTATCTATATCGTAAGAAATGCAGGTTTGGGCTATGTTTCAACTGTTCATAAAATTAATTATAAGGTTTGAAAAGGATGCTTTGATTTGTTGTGATGGTGGATTTATTTCTACAAAAATAAAAAGAGTTGGGGTCGCCTTCACTGCTTCACAATACGATGGATTTTGCGGGTCGTTCACAACGATTCACTAGGGGAGTGGACGTGAGCATAAGTGGAGTGGAAGTGAGATTGCGGAAGTGGAATCGAGGGTCACACACACCTCTTCACTCTACATAATCTTAATCAAAGCTCATTCAAATCTATGTCATTCCACTTCACTCACAAATATGGGAAATTTCAAAAACCATTATTGAATACACTTTGCATGAAAGACACAACACTAGAATAGCATTAACTGAAAGTGGTCAACAATGCAATGCATCAATAAACATGAGAATCTAAGATAATAACCTTGCTTTGCTGAAGAAGAAAGGTAAATATAAAAATAACAATGAGACTTTTCCGTCAAAGTGGGAGGTTTCACTAGCTTCTCAAGCCATGACATGCAGGCTGAACTTTGAATCCAAAGACGTCTCTCCCAAAATGAGGCTGAATCTATACTTAAATACTAATTCTATCAAAAGTTTGTCGCACACGAACAATCACACGATCGTGCGTGTGAATGTGCATTGACCAGTTCTATTATATTACGAGATTGGGAAAATAACCAGCCTGTGTGATTTATTCATGTACGGACAAAACCACATGTGCTGGAAGAAATCACATGGGCAGCGACAGGACACTGATTTTTAGGTCACAAAGTCTATTCGTGCGATTTTGCTCGCGCATTGTAAAAAACCTCTGTGCGAGAAGGAATCCCGTGGTTAGTATTAAATCATAATTTTTTAGAAAAACTTTGGTTTCCCGTACGATTTTTTTAACGCATGGAAAAAGTCCACCGTACGAGGCAACATTGCACGGATAGCAGTAGATCACCAACTTACAACATAATGTTCGCACACGATTAGAGAGCATGCACGAAGGATTGTCACACGGTTGTGTGATATTGTATTTGTATAAGCGTCGAGTGATCATGAAAAGTACATGATCACGCACAGGTAAAACTCCCATGTGCAAAGGATAATTACATGATTGTTTTATCTACACAGAATTCAATTAATAGATTGGGATCTGCCCCATGTGCTCAAACAAAGATTTTTGGGGCCAATTTCCTCTGACAAGCACAAATATTTACAAATTTGAAAAGATGCAACAATGGAGGATGCGATGCACTCACCCTAATGATAGTTCAGTGTGCAATTGCAACCCAAATTGGGAAATTCATACACATCGTATGCAACTTTACATTTAAGTGAAATATAAGTGAATTTCAATCAAAAGTGAGTGTTTATATGTCAAAACAAGCTCAGAAGAGTTCGATAAATGCTATAAAAAAATCAAACACATCACATGGTGGGAACCGCACTAGCAACACATGATGTCTCTTTAATCATAGCTCTCCTTTAGATCTGTAGAATCTCGCTCCTCCATTTCAGGACAGTTTTAAGATGCCTAACTTTTAGACTTTCAATGAACAAGTGATCTGTTGGAGCCCATTATTCCCTTCACGATGACCATGGGAATCTGTAACAATATCAATATGCTCCTTTGTCAAATATTCCCAGTAACTCTATAAGGACAAGCATACACCTTGTTTCATTCCCTAAAGGAGGGAGAGTTCCATAGCATTGTGATGCTAACATAGCCATTCACCGACCAATTCATAGCCAACAACAAAATTATCCAACACACCTCTCATCTCCTTGATATCCTCCAAATAGAGGGGGAATAAATCAAGGATTTCTTTTGCTACTTCACCACCGAGGCACGATAAATCCCAAAAGTTGACATCGAGCTTCTCCGCATAGTTTTCCTTGGGGGGTTTCGTCCCAGAGGATTCTACTCAGCATTGATGTGGGAGATTGTATCTAACTACACTATCCTTATCCATAAGATTGAGGCATAGATCATGGATGATGAGGCAAATGAGGCACACCTGTAGTAGTTCAAGGGGGTGGAAATTGAAGAGGAACAAAGGGTAGGAGCCACCACCACTAACTCCCAGGAGTAGTTACAAGCAACATGGCAATGCATATAGGGATCGAGGATCTTCCCAGCACCACAACAACACTCCCCTGTACATCACCAGAACAAAACTTCTTATGCCTATTTATGACTGAAGCATTTCAAATACCCAAGCAACTCATCCTGAAAAAGGGAGAACAGACACAATATTGTGATTTTCATTGCAGACATGGGCGCAAAACTTATGGATGCACCCGACTAAAATAAGATATCAAACACCTCATTAGACAAGGATACCTTGGGAGGTTCCTGCTGAACCAGGTCCTGGTTAGGCCAGTGCCATTCCATCTTAGAAGAGATCAGCCTCCTATACACCAGTGAGAATTAGAGGTAGGCAAATTATTGCGGAAGTTGAGACCATAGTTGGGTCCCCCTTCACTCCTGCTCATGTTTATTATATTTTTAAACCTAAGAAAGACTCTGATGAACAAAAGGAATAACAAAATCCCACTATCAATTTTGGGTATGAAGACTTGAAGGGACTGTGTTAGACATAAAGACCAGCTCATTTTCACTAATGGGATCGACGACCCCTGCTTCAATATCAAGAGGATATTAATTGAAGTGGAACCCTAGTAGATGTCCTGTTTATGTTTACACTTCGTGTCATGTAGATTTTGAAGGAGTATCTCAAGCCAGTAGTAAGACCACTACATGTCTTTAATAATCACCCCGCCCTAGTGCAAGGGACGATTACTGAAAGTCTTTATTTTGAAGATAGCTTACAACCTAGGGGGTGAATAGGTTGTCTCACTGTTATTGTTCTCTTTTTAGTTTTTCCCATAACACTAAGTGTGTTGGTAGTAGTTTGCTTTCAAGAACCTGCACAAAGAAAACAATACAGAAAAGCACACACAGATTTATAGCGGTTCCCCAATTTGTGGGTACATCCACTCTCCTCCCACCTTGCCAACTTCCTATTAGTCAAGGCGCTTCTCCAAAACACTGCTCCAAGGAGCTTACACCTCAGATTCGTGAGGATCTCTTAGTCTCCTCCAAGACCTACAGCTCAGCCACAAGTGCCCACAACTCAATGATTAGCAAATCACCTACCTTAGGCCAAAATCCCTACACTCAGTCTGGGAGGATAACTCTACCTCAGATCCAAGGGATCCTACCTCAAAGAGTTACACCCTCCTACAGCTCAAGCAAATTCCTTACCTCAGGCCAGTGGCCCTACAGCTCAGATCTAGTTGGATCCTACAACTCAGAGAGCTTTACTCTCCTATAACTCAGGAAATATTTCCCTACCTCAGGCCAGTGGCCCTACAACTCAGATCCAGTTGGATCCTATAACTTAGAGAGCTTTACTCTCCTACAACTTAGGTAATATTTCCCTACCTCAGGCCAGTGGCCCTACAGCTCAGATTCACTTGGATCATATAGAAAAGTGAAGATTTGAATGTTTTGACACAGCGTAATTTCTCTGTGTCAAAAGCTAGGGTTGAGTTATCTCAGCACTATCTTGCTTCACAGCAGTAGAAAGAAGTTCTCCCTCTGCTGGAAGAAACTCAAAATGAATTTTCTGATCTTACTGAAGAAGAAGATGAACGTGTGCTCTTCAATCAGCTAACTGAGCCCAATGGAGAATGACGGGTCTACTTTCTTCCCCTATCAGAGATCTTTCTGATTATGCTGTAGCAGATGAATAAGTAGCAGCTCAGTGAACTTTTTGTTCCTGCAGTTAGACTTCAAGCTCTTTCTCGGCAAAAATGGCGAGAGAGAGATGAAGTCTGGCAGCAACCTTTTGAAATTGATAAAGCCCGAAAAGTTATCTTGTGTCTTGGCCCATCTCTCCCTTTTGTAGTTCGTCGATCAACGACCCTTAAAAATCAGGGGGCCCACTTGCAGTATCCAGCTGGACCTTGCTTTAACGGAAAAAGAAGTACAGTAGCTTTGCAGCAAAGTTTGTCGTGTTCGTAGATTCTCCGTACTTGATTTGAAATTAGTTGACTTTGTCGATTTTGCAGATATTGATGATGTCAGCACCTGTGAACTTAACCAAAATCGAGCATCAGTAGAATAGGCATTGAGTGAATGAGCTTCACTCAACGCCAAAGTACTTAGATAGAATTTTGTCTTTCTAGGCGTTGACAACATTTAGTGAGCAAGACTCACTTAATTCCTTTTACCTTAGCCATTTCTGCAGCCTTTTCAATATACATGGCATTGAGAGCGCTGAGTGAGCATGCCTTACTCAACACTTTCTGCATTAACTAATTTTCTGCTTCTTCAGTATCTTAGGCATTGAGAGCGTTGAGTGAGGCATCCTCACTCAACGCTTTTTGCCTTATCCAGATTTTTTAAGTCATGACAATGAGAGCGTTGAGTGAGCACCCCTCACTCAATGATTTTTCCTTAGCCAGATATTTCTGCTCCTTGGCGTTGAGTGAGTAAGCTTTACCCGACGTCAAACTACTTAACAGATTTTATTCTGTTTAACTGGTGTTGAGTGAGTAAGCTAGACTCAACGCATTTCGACTTACCAAAATATTAGTACTTCTTTTTTGTGGCTTTGACATATAAGGCAATATTCAACGAATATAGAGTAAGGCATTGAGTGAGTAATACTCACTCAATGCCTGTGGTCATAGCAAGTTTTCTGCCCATATCCTCTTAGACTTTTACTACATTAGCCTATCTCACAGCCTTTTGTTGTCTGGCGTTGAGTGAGTTGTGTACAACCCCATATTCGCTGAGCCAGACAAGGAGGCACAATGGTCACAGGAGGGTTAGCCAAAGTGGTCCCGCCCTAAGGAGGATCTCGCCCACAGAAGGCGGAAACGCTCTCGCCGGATGCTATAAGAGAGAAACCGTGGGCCGAGAGCCCCAAGCACGGGCTGCGCGGAAGCGCTCTCGCCCAAACCAAGCCTCAATCCCGAGAGTTCTCGCTTGGGGCGAGAACGTTCGCGCTACGCCCTGGGCCGAAAGGTCTCGGCATCAGCTCTCGCCGAGTGGGGCCCAGGGTCTTTGGAAGAATGTCCTAATTTCCCTCAGGAGAAATTACTTCAGTACCCTCAGAAAAACAGCGGGTTTTGGCTATTGGCAGATCAACCAGGGGCTTTTCAGTAAATTCAGGACAGCAAAATGCTATAAATAGACCCATAAGGGCTCCTTAGAAAGCAAGCTATCATTGTCTCCGGAATTCTAGTGCTTTCTGAGGAGCTCCTAGCCCAGCTTTGGCTTTGGAGGGGAAGCTCTCAGAGATCTTCCGGGTGTGAGGTGGGACCTCCCTGCTGAGGCTTTTGGGTCAGTCTTAGGTCCTTAGAATCCAGTCAAGGGGTGAGACTTGAGAGAAGTAGGTTTTGGCTGCACCCCTTTTTCTTCTAACTTCAGTTGAGGTCATATTTGGCTTCAACAGTTCTGGTGCGGTGAGCGTGGAAGGCAGCCGATTCAAGAAAGCCTTAAGTTTTGTCCCATGGCTGGAGGTGAAGGTGAAGGGTCAGGTTCTGGAGGCTCCCCCACCCGGGGAGAGGAAGCAACGAAGAGGATGCTGGATGAGTTCAGGCGAGAGGTTCTGCAAACGATCAGCTTGGCCTTCTCGGCGAGAGGCGAGTGGGCCACCCCTCAGATCCCGATAGAAGAGGTTCCGCTCTTGGGCGAGAATGCCCCAGGGCAGCGCCCAGGAAAGGAGGTCCCGGGCGAGGCTGGCGAGAGAGATATGGCGGCGCGGGAGCTATTCCCAGGCCAGAGCCAGCCCCCGGGCAAGGAGGCATTGACAGAGCCTGGCGAGAAGGAGGCGGCGGTGCGGGAACTCTTCCCAGGGCACGGTCTCGCGGATCGGGCGAGCCAGCCGAGTCCGCGAGACGTGCCCTCTCGCCAGGCAGGGGGCGAGAGCCCATTTAGCGAGCTCATCATCTCGGCTCCGGTACCGGAGGGGTTCCGGGAGCCCGACATGTCCTACTACTCGGGGAAGGATGACCCGGTGCAGCACGTACAGTGGTTCGAAGACGTTGTGTCCATAAGACAGATGACGGATGCCTTCAAGTGTCGCCTCTTTGCGATCACGCTGAAGGAGAAGGCAAGGGACTGGTTTCACCAGTTGCCAGCAAGGTCAATCTACTATTTTGAAGATCTGCGGAGAAGTTTTCTGTTAAGGTTCTCAACCTCAAAGAAGCGGAAGAAGGAAGCGGAGTGTCTGTTTGCGGTGAGGCAGAGGCCGGATGAGACGTTGGGTCACTATGTCGACCGGTTCCAGGAGGAGATCCTTTTGGTCCAGGAGGTCCCAGGGTACGCGCTGATGCTGGCCTTCACCCTGGGGCTGAGACCGGGATTTTTTAGCATGGAGTTGAAGAGGATGCCCCCCCTCTCCTTTGAGGAGCTCAAGGAGAGGGCGGCAAAGGAGATTGATTTCGAGAGAGCAAACCCAGCATTCGCCAGGAAGTTGGCCAAGCTAGCAGAAGAGGACGGGAAGGAACCAGCAGCGGGAAGACAGAAGGAATCAAGAGAGCAGAGGGAGCTGAGGGAAGATAGGAGAAGGGAGGAGCCCCGAAGGTTTGGGCAGCAGCAGGGTTGGGGGGCCCGGGAGCCAGTCAACTGGTTGGGTTGGAGGCCCCAGGAGGGTCGCCCCCAAGGTCCAGGAGAAGGCTATCGGGGGAGAGATAACCTACGGGAGCCCCGGAGGTTCGATCGACCGGCATGGAGGCAGGAGCCGAGGGATCGTCCCCCACCACCGCAGGAGGCAATGGAAGTAGGAAGAGGGAGAGGAGCAGCCAGGGGAGCTCGAGGAGGCAGAAGAGGAAGGGGAGACGGGAGAAGGGGCGGAGAGGCGTTGCTATTTTGTGACTTCCACCAGGAGGAGGGGCACGCAATGGCCACCTGCCCGGAGTTCTTAGAGTTGAGGGCTACCAGAGGAGCAGGGAGGCAAGATCCACCGATGAGGATAGTGGAGGTGCAGCAGGGTGAAGCGGAGGACAGGTGTGAAGACCGGGTGGATGTAGGGACCCAGGGAGGAATCGGGGTGATTCATGGAGGAGTGGGGATTGAGGCAACCCGTAAGGGGAGCCTTCAAACCATGTACCGGAGAGGGGTAGCCTCAACCTCCCAGGTTCCTCCACCAGAAGAAAAGATCACTTTCTCATCAGCGGACATGCCGGACTATGAAGACCCATTCTGCGACGCCCTGGTGATCCAGACGGCAGTGGAGAACTATACCGTTTCAAGGATACTGGTAGATAACGGGAGCTCGGTTAACGTCATCTTCAAGAAAGCTTTTGATGAGATGAGGGTTGAAGGGAAGAGAGTCTTGGCATCGGATGGACCTCTGTTCGGTTTCTCCGAGGAGAGGAAGGAGGTAGAAGGAGGAGTAGGGTTACACGTAAGGTTGGGGAGCGTGTCGCGGAACTGCAGGTTCGTGATCGTGGACGCCCCGAGCAGCTATAATACCATCTTTGGGCGTCCCCTCATCAGCGCCTTTCGCTGCGTCCCCTCCTCGTTCCATCAGTGCCTCAAGTTCAACAATGGGGGGGGGGTGCAGGTCAGGGTCAGAGGAGACCCGCAGGTGGCAAGACAATGTTATGTTACGGCAGTCAACACTATTTCGTGGATGGCAGAGGCGGAAGAGTTGGAAATTGAGATGGCGGCCCTAGAGGAGGTGGTGGAGGAAGAGGAGATGGTCCTTGAGGAGGTAAGAAAGGAAGCTGGAGAGGAAGCCAAAGAGGAAGAGACAGAGAAGATGCGAGGGGATGTGCGGGTGGTACGGAGGAGCAATGGGCAGGAAAGCGCGGAAGGGACAGTGGAAGTAGAAGAGCAGGCGGCGATAGAAGTCGAGGGAGAAGTCCCGGGAGGCATAGGAGCCGAGCAGCAGCAGCAGAGGGGTGTAAAAGCGATGGAGATTGAGGAGGAAGAGGCAAGAACTGGTTAGGAGCAGCCGCGGTTGGAACCGGCTGAAGAAGTGGTGGAGATGGAGGTCTTCACCAAAGCAGGAGAGGTGCAAAGGGTGCGGGTCAGCGGGGGGTTGAGTCTTGAGGCCCGGGAGCAGGTGCGAGCTTGCATTCAAAGCAACGTTGACATCTTCGCTTGGAGCGCGGCGGACATGCCGGGCATCGACGCCGACATAGCCTGCCATCGCCTGAACCTGGATCCCCGCGCCCGCCCCATCCGTCAGAAGATGAGAGCCATCGCCACCAAGCTGGAGGAGCCCATTCGCGAGGAGGTCAAGAAGCTCCTGGAGGCGGGCTTCATCTCAGAGATCCAGTATCCAGGCTGGATCTCCAATGTGGTAATGGTGAAGAAAGGATGTGGTAAATGGAGGATGTGTGTAGACTTTTCTTTGTTGAATAAATCATGCCCTAAGGATTGCTATCCCCTGCCTCGGATCGACGCACTGGTTGATTCAGCCGTTGGTTTTTCTGTCATCAGTTTTTTAGATGCTTTTTCAGGTTATCACCAAATCCGGATGCACCCTCCTGACACCAAGGATGTGTCCTTCATCACAAGGGAGGGGTGCTTCAGTTACAAGATGATGCCCTTTGGGTTAAAGAACGCAGGGGCTACCTATCAGCGCATGATGGATCGGGTCTTCCGGGATCAGAGGGGGAGGAACTTGGAGGTCTACGTCGACGACCTAATGATCAAAAGCAAATGCATAATTTCGCACCTGCAAGACCTCGAGGAAACATTCGCCACCCTGAGAAGATTTAAAATGAGGCTGAATCCCTTGAAGTGTGTCTTCGGGGCAAGCCGCGGGAAGTTCCTCATGCATCTCCTGACTCCGGAAGGAGTGGAGCCCAACCCGGACAAAGTCAAGGCCATCCTGGATTTGGAGTCACCCCGCGACGTCAAGGAGGTTCAGCGCTTGACAGGCAAGCTGGCTGGGCTAAGCAGGTTCCTCTCCCGGGCAGGAGACAAGTGTTCTTCATTCTTTAAAGTGCTGCGGGGGAATCAAAGGTTCGAATGGACGGCCGAGTGCGATGAGGCTTTCCAAGGGCTGAAAAGGCAACTATCTCAGGCTCCCCTCCTTCAGAGCCCAAAGGATGGGGAGGACTTGACCTTGTACCTCGGAGTAGGGGCGGAGGCGGTAAGCTCCGTCCTAGTAAGAGAAGAAGGAAAGAAGCAGCTTCCCATCTACTACGTCAGCCGGATATTGAGAAATGCAGAGCTTCGCTACCCCATCCTGGAAAAGCTCGCTTATGCCTTGGTCATCTCGGCCAGAAAGTTCCGGCCGTACTTTCAAGCGCATTCGATTAGGGTGGTGACCGACCACCCTCTTCGCAAGATCTTCGAAGGAGTGGAGCACTCGGGGAGGCTGGCTAAGTGGTCCATTAAGCTAAGCGAGTTCGACATCTCCTTTGTACCAAGGCTCTCCATCAAGGCACAGGCGGTGGCGGACTTTCTAGCAGACTACGTTGTTGAGGTTGAGGGGGAAGAGCAGCAACCGCGAGAAGCATGGAAGTTGACGGTTGATGGGGCCTCAGGAAGGCACTCCCTAGGGGCAGGGGTGGTGTTGACAAGTCCCCAGGGGGTAATCATAGAGCAAGCAGTCATTTTGCATTTCACAGTGACCAACAATCAAGCGGAGTATGAGGCCGTTATTGCTGGCCTTCGCCTGGCAAAGGAGCTGGGGATTCAGGAGGTAGAAGTTTTCACTGACTCAAAGGTAGTGACATCGCAAATCCGGGGAGAGTTTGAAACTCGGGAGCCAACCCTCATCAGATACCTCTCCAAGGTAAGGGTGATCATCGGAGGATTCCGGTCTTTCTCAATTCAACATATTCCAAGGGAAGAAAGTGTAGCCGCCGATCGACTGGCCAAGTTCGGACCTCAGGTAGGAGGGACCTTGACGGAACTATTCCGACCGGCTATAGATGAAGGAGAATTGATGCTGGTGGATCGGCAACCCTCGTGGGTGGATCCATTTGTGACTTTCCTGTCCACCGGTGAACTGCCTGAGGGGACCAAGGTCGGGAGAAGTTTCAAGCGTAAAGCGGCTCACTACTTGATGATGGAGGGAGGTCTGCATCGTAAGATGTTGTCAGGGCTCCTAGCCAGATGTGCGACCGAAGAAGAAATCCCAAAGATTTTAAGGGAGGTGCATTCGGGCGAGTGCGGCAGTCACTCTGGAGGAAGGACACTGGAGGCTAGGGTGGTCAGACAGGGGTACCTCTGGCCCACCCTAAGTGTTAGAAACCACGGTGGGGCCCAGTTGAGGGGGGCACATGAATCCAGATCCGTGGCCGACTGCAGTCGTATGGCTAAATCATCCCCAACCAAATCTCCCGGGGCCCACAGGGATAAATACCCGGGTAGGTTGTTGGGAGCCGGGATAGAACCCAGGACCTCCCCTTTATCAGGCTACTATCTCAAGACCTGATACCCAACTGCACTGCAGTGCAGTTGGGTATCAGGTCTTGAGATAGTAGCCTGATAAAGGGGAGGTCCTGGGTTCTATCCCGGCTCCCAACAACCTACCCGGGTATTTATCCCTGTGGGCCCCGGGAGATTTGGTTGGGGATGATTTAGCCATACGACTGCAGTCGGCC
Source organism: Platanthera guangdongensis (assembly GCA_039583875.1). Taxonomy (NCBI): domain Eukaryota; kingdom Viridiplantae; phylum Streptophyta; class Magnoliopsida; order Asparagales; family Orchidaceae; genus Platanthera; species Platanthera guangdongensis. The sequence continues at coordinate 211,171,964 of CM077150.1, forward strand.
ACGGATCTGGATTCATGTGCCCCCCTCAACTGGGCCCCACCGTGGTTTCTAACAAAAGATGGCCATCTTTTGTTAGAAACCAGGCCGGGGGGTCCCACACATTTTGGGTAAAGGCCCCGGTCCTGGCCGACTGCAGTCGAACGACAACAACATCTCCAACCAAATCTCCTGGGTTCCACCTCGGTTTAATCCCAGGTAGGTTGTTGAGGCCCGGGACTTGATCCCGGGACCTCCTTTATAAGAGGCGCCTTAGCCAACCTCCCATACCCAACTGCACTGTTGAGGACCAAGGTCCAGCGGGATTGGGTGTGTGTGGGACCGCATATTTGGGCTTCCCCATCGCGTTCCAGGTCTGGGTGCTGACCCCGGTGGGCCCCCCGTGTGGCGGAATATCCCCTCCATCCCGTGGTTGGATTAGTCCCACATTGCCTGCAGCGGGTGGTCCTTGGTGTTTATGTACCCCCGTCCCCCCTTACCATCACCTCGGGGTTTTGGGAAGATGTGTGGTGACGGGTGGTTTCCACATGGTATCAGAGCCATCCCGCTGCGGGGGTGTGTTGAGGACCAAGGTCCAGCGGGATTGGGTGTGTGTGGGACCGCATATTTGGGCTTCCCCATCGCGTTCCAGGTCTGGGTGCTGACCCCGGTGGGCCCCCCGTGTGGCGGAATATCCTCGCCATCCCGTGGTTGGATTAGTCCCACATTGCCTGCAGCGGGTGGTCCTTGGTGTTTATGTACCCCCGTCCCCCCTTACCATCACCTCGGGGTTTTGGGAAGATGTGTGGTGACGGGTGGTTTCCACATGGTATCAGAGCCATCCCGCTGCGGGGGTGTGTTGAGGACCAAGGTCCAGCGGGATTGGGTGTGTGTGGGACCGCATATTTGGGCTTCCCCATCGCGTTCCAGGTCTGGGTGCTGACCCCGGTGGGCCCCCCGTGTGGCGGAATATCCCCGCCATCCCGTGGTTGGATTAGTCCCACATTGCCTGCAGCGGGTGGTCCTTGGTGTTTATGTACCCCCGTCCCCCCTTACCATAACCTCGGGGTTTTGGGAAGATGTGTGGTGACGGGTGGTTTCCACATGGTATCAGAGCCATCCCGCTGCGGGGGTGTGTTGAGGACCAAGGTCCAGCGGGATTGGGTGTGTGTGGGACCGCATATTTGGGCTTCCCCATCGCGTTCCAGGTCTGGGTGCTGACCCCGGTGGGCCCCCCGTGTGGCGGAATATCCCCGCCATCCCGTGGTTGGATTAGTCCCACATTGCCTGCAGCGGGTGGTCCTTGGTGTTTATGTACCCCCGTCCCCCCTTACCATCACCTCGGGGTTTTGGGAAGATGTGTGGTGACGGGTGGTTTCCACACTAAGGAAGGATGCCATGGAGTTTGCAAGGAGGTGTCAAAAATGTCAGCTCTACGCCCCCCTTCAACTCTTGGCAGCTCAAAGACTCCGGAGTATCACGGCACCATGGCCATTTGCTATCTGGGGAATGGACTTAGTTGGGCCCTTTCCTCCAGCTAGTGGACAGAGGAGGTTCCTTTTGGTCATGATTGATTATTTCTCGAAGTGGCTAGAGGTTAAAGCCTTAGCCAAGGTCACCTCGCAGGTTATAAGGAATTTCATCTGGGGGGAGATCATTTGTAGATATGGGTTGCCCCAAGCAATAGTGACCGATAACAGCCCCCAGTTTGCCAGCGAGGAGTTCATCAGCTTCTGCGCTCAACTGGGAATAGATCTCCGGTTTGCCTCCGTCCATCACCCTCGGAGTAACGGCCAAGTGGAAGCAGCAAACAAAATCATTGTGAACCTACTGAAGAAAAAGGTGGAGAACTTAAAAGGTAATTGGGTGGATAGCTCTCGTCGGTCTTATGGGCACTACGAACGACCCCGAACACGGCCACCGGGGAGACCCCCTTCAAGCTCTCTCATGGGTGTGATGCCGTCCTACCAGTGGAGTTCGAGGTCCGGTCACCGCGAGTCATAACCGCGGGCGAAGGTGACGAGACTTGGAGGGTGGAGAATGAAGAGGGGCAGCGCCTCTCGTTAGATATGGTGGAGGAACTGCGAGACGTGGCGGCTATCCGGCAAGAAGAAATCAAGCGACGGATGGCCAAGCATTTTGATAAGCATGTCAGGGTCAAGCAGTTCGCAGAAGGGGATCTGGTGCTGAGAAAGGTCGACGCGGCGGGAAGATCGGCTCCCGTGGGTAAGCTCCACCCGAACTGGGAAGGTCCATACATTGTGAAGGAAGTCCTCGGAACAGGGGGATACTACCTCCAGGACGTGGAGGGAAGAGCCCTAAGCCACACTTGGAGTGGTGATGATCTAAAACGCTTCTACCCCTGAGGGGGGAAGGATGTAACCATGTATCTCAAAAATAAACTTGTTATATTATACCGATTGATTCTCCTTTAACTAGTGTCGAATTTTTCATGGCATAACATAGTTGAATGTTTTGTGATACCCCGAGCTCGGCTCGGCCCCAGGTAGACCCGCTGCGCAGGCTCTCATCTAGCTGGCAGGTCCGAAGGCTCGCCTGTGGGGGATAGGTTTGGTTGGTTTGGGATCTTCATCGGCACCCCGAGCTCGGCTCGGCCCCAGGTAGACCCGCTGCGCAGGCTCTCATCTAGCTGGCAGGTCCAAAGGCTCGCCTGTGGGGGATAGGTTTTGGTTTGAGATCTTCATCGGCAACCCGAGCTCGGCTCGGCCCCAGGTAGACCTGCTGCGCAGGCTCTCATATAGCTGGCAAGTCCAAAGGCTCGCCTGTGGGGGATAGGTTTTGGTTTGAGATCTTCATCGACACCCCGAGCTCAGATCGGCCCCAGGTAGACCCGCTGCGCAGGCTCTCATCTAGCTGGCAGGTCCGAAGGCTTGCCTGTGGGGGATAGGTTTTGGTTTGAGATCTTCGTCGGCACCCCGAGCTCGGCTCGGCCCCAGGTAGACCCGCTGCGCAGGCTCTCATCTAGCTGGCAGGTCCGAAGGCTCGCCTGTGGGGGATAGGTTTTGGTTTGAGATCTTCATCGGCACCCCGAGCTCGGCTCGGCCCCAGGTAGACCCGCTGCGCAGGCTCTCATCTAGCTGGCAGGTCCGAAGGCTCGCCTGTGGGGGATAGGTTTTGGTTTGAGATCTTCGTCGGCACCCCGAGCTCGGCTCGGCCCCAGGTAGACCCGCTGCGCAGGCTCTCATCTAGCTGGCAGGTCCGAAGGCTCGCCTGTGGGGGATAGGTTTGGTTGGTTTGGGATCTTCATCGGCACCCCGAGCTCGGCTCGGCCCCAGGTAGACCCGCTGCGCAGGCTCTCATCTAGCTGGCAGGTCCGAAGGCTCGCCTGTGGGGGATAGGTTTTGGTTTGAGATCTTCATCGGCACCCCGAGCTCGGCTCGGCCCCAGGTAGACCCGCTGCGCAGGCTCTCATCTAGCTGGCAGGTCCGAAGGCTCGCCTGCGGGGGATAGGTTTTGGTTTGAGATCTTCGTCGGCACCCCGAGCTCGGCTCGGCCCCAGGTAGACCCGCTGCGCAGGCTCTCATCTAGCTGGCAGGTCCGAAGGCTCGCCTGTGGGGGATAGGTTTGGTTGGTTTGGGATCTTCATCGGCACCCCGAGCTCGGCTCGTCCCCAGGTAGACCCGCTGTGCAGGCTCTCATCTAGCTGGCAGGTCCGAAGGCTCGCCTGTGGGGGATAGGTTTTGGTTTGAGATCTTCATCGGCACCCCGAGCTCGGCTCGGCCCCAGGTAGACCCGCTGCACAGGCTCCCATCTAGCTGGCAGGTCCGAAGGCTCGCCTGTGGGGGATAGGTTTTGGTTTGAGATCTTCGTCGGCACCCCGAGCTCGGCTCGGCCCCAGGTAGACCCGCTGCGCAGGCTCTCATCTAGCTGGCAGGTCCGAAGGCTCGCCTGTGGGGGATAGGTTTGGTTGGTTTGGGATCTTCATCGGCACCCCGAGCTCGGCTCGGCCCCAGGTAGACCCGCTGCGCAGGCTCTCATCTAGCTGACAGGTCCGAAGGCTCGCCTGTAGGGGATAGGTTTTGGTTTGAGATCTTCATCGGCACCCCGAGCTCGGCTCGGCCCCAGGTAGACCCGCTGCGCAGGTGATTGGCCCGCGAACAGACTCTTACTGTGGTTGGTTCGGTGAGTCGATCGCCGCGGGCTTGCTAGATGAGGCAAGTGCACCTATCGCAAGTAGTACTCGATATTCGGGAGAATACCGAGGTCATATTATTCCCGGGAACGGGTTGATTACCCCTACTCCTCCGAAAACACTATTATTTTACCGAAATAGAAGTTGAGGGTTTTAAGTAAAATGGGAACGAAAATAGATTTTAAGAAAGTAGTTGATGAAGAGATAACTCCCGGTATCGAATTGCGTTAGGATTAAAAATAGATTTGAATAACTAGATATCTAAGGTTTCAATTTAATTAATGCGGAAACTTGGCCGTGGAGGTTCAAAATAATGAGCTCACCTATCTCTAGGAATATCGCTCACCTAGACATTAAGGCTATTCGACCGGGCTCTCGTCCGACGAAGGATTCCCCTTAATGCCCGCAGTACGCTAAGAACCCCGCTATTGGGTGAGGAACCCGATCCGGTAGAGTTAGCGCGCCTCCTCTCTCGAGGGTTAGTGCGGAACTCTATCTACCCAGGGGTGATCTGTCCATATGCACGGCCTCTCGGCTAGCTAGCGTATGGATAACGGAAATAGAGCCCACACATCGATATGTGGGTCTACGCGTCGTTAACCCGGGGTAAACCTTAAGTTTTTAATTAAATTGAAAAATTAGACATTTGGTTATTTAAAACATTTTAGATCCCAAAGCTCTTCGATACCGAGGGCTAAAAGAAATTAGCCACTCATCGGAATGGGGATAGCTTATATGTTTGGTTATGCGAGCGTCCTAAACTATTCGCTGAAAGGTTATAAAGAAAATAAGAAGAAAAGCAAAATAACCTAATTTTAGAAAAGTTATTACAAATAAACACACCCGCACTCATTCAAACATATAACAAAAGGAAGAAATAAAACTAATTTATACATAAGAGAAAATTGCATAATTGACATTTGCAGGTCTCACTCAAACGAGTGGGGGCGGAAAATAAAAGCTGAAAAGTGCATAATTGAAATTTGCAAGTCCCACTCAAACGAGTGGGGGCGGAAAATTAAAGCTGAAAATTGCAAGTCCTACTCAAACGAGTAGGACTGAAATGAAAGCGAGTCCTACTCAAACGAGTAGGAGAAAATAAATGCGATTATAGGGCTTTCTTAAATATTTACATCAGAATAAAGTCCGACCATTTAACTCCTAGCGAGTAGGCGGAAAATCAAATCCAGCCATTTAACTCAAGTGAGTAGGCGGAAAAATAAAGAATGAAAATTACAAGTCCTACTCAAACGAGTAGGATTGAAAATACAGACCGGCCATTTAACTCAAGTGAGTAGGCGGAAAAATAAAAACTACAAACACTTGCTTGAATCAAATCCAGCTAATTAACTCAAATGAGTAGGCGGAAAAATAAAAATTACACACGCACTCTACTTGAATAAAATCCAGCCAATTAACTCAAATGAGTAGGCGGAAAAATAAAAACAACACACACACTCTACTTGAAAGTAACTACTCACGCACTCGACATAAATAAACACACACACACACACACACACTTGCATAATTTAACTTAGGAGCTGAAAAATATCTCATACACGCACACACTCGTGCTAAAATAATTGCAAAAATCAAAGTTATCGAAAAATTAAAGTGACTGCATTTCTACCGCTGGAATGCAGTAGAAATGCATAAAAAGGCAAAATAAAAATTGTTTGAGCAAAAAGTTTTCAAATTAAAGAGAGAAAGGCAAGTGCCCGAAAAATTATTACGTTTACATTTTTACCGTTAGATTTTGATAGAAATGCTTAAAAAGTGAAAATAAAAATTGTTCGAGCGAAAATATTTTTTGTAATTACTTAAAATAAAAGTTGATGAAAAATAAAAGTAACGATTTATACATTACTATAGTCTTGTAAAATGGTTTAAAAAGTGGGAGTAAGCTAAAACGAAGCAGTAGTTTTATAGTTAAAACAAAGTAAAAGCTAAGTTAAGAGGAATGAAAACTACCTTTTTTAATGTTTTACAAGTTCATAAAAGCGCATTTTGAAGCATGAAAATCCTAAGTCTAACCAAATTTAAAGAGTTAGAGAATGAAAACGGCCATAATAACGGCTATAAATTTTGTTAAAATTGAAAAGAAAACGTGAACATTTGCGTTTTAAAACATAATTTTTGCAATTTTAAGCTCATACACACACACGCATAATGAAAGTAAAAATTAAAGTATATAAGATTGATGAAAAGGAGGCTATTTGGAGAAATTTCAAAGCATGTAGGATGAAATAATAACGATTTTTATTACAAAAAAAGGGATTACAAGAGTTCAAACATACAAACTTAAAAAGGAGAGGGAGGGGGGATCCTTACATAGCACTAAAGCAACTCCCACAGCAGCCCTAATACATCAAAATGGTTCGGATTTTGGGAACGCTGAACTCATACAGCAGCTGCCTTTTTATAGGCAAAAATTTCCAAGTACACGCCCTCCGACACGGGCATGTCGGGGGGCGTGTCAGCATTATTTTACCGCGGGATTCGGCGATCTAACGGATTTGACGGAGATTTGACTTTCCGGCCGAAAACGCGGCGGTCACGCCCCAGGTCACGGGCGTGACGGTGGGCGTGTCATTCGGCGCTTTAAGGCGATGTTGACTTCGGGATTCGCCGGCGGCAGTTTGTCGGGCGCACACGGGCGTGGCGCACATCGGACACGGGCGTGTCCCTCTTGGGTTCGACGAAGGTTGAGCGCGAAACATTGACCTGGCTGGCACGGGGCGTGTCGGGCTGCCACGGGCGTGTCGCACATCAGACACGGGCGTGGCCCTCTTGGGTCGACGAACGTTGAGTTGAAATCGTCGAGCAGGATGGACACGGCTTGGTCACGCCCCGTGTCAGATTGACACGGGCGTGTCGCATTATGGAACACAGGCGTGTCAGGCTTTCCTCTTCAAAATTGGCCTCTTTTCGGGTTTTTGAGCTGTCACGCCCTGGTCACGGGCGTGACCAATATGTCACGGGCGTGACATGTCATTTTTGCAGATTTTGACTTTTTTTCCTGACAAATAAAATAAAGCAAGTTAGTATAATATTTACAAAAATAGGAGCATTTTATTGAATAAAAACAAGTAGAAATGACAAAAATTAAATAAAACGACTTAAGTAATGTACATAAAATTAGGTATATTTACAATTCATCAAATACCCCCATACTTAAGCTTTTGCTATTCCAGAGCAAAAGTTTGAGATGAACTTATAAGGAATAAAAAAAACTCTAAGTTTAGCTACCGCTTAATCAATTATAAGAGAGATCTAAATAAATAAACGGGGCGTAAGAGTTAAGTCCTAAATTTATGAAGATGATTTAAATAGCGCAAAAGTTTTGGCCAAAAGACTTCTTGATATAATCAAATAGAAAGCAATAATTGTAAAGGTTAGATTAACAAGAATAGTTTGGAATTATATGAACTTTTAGCCTATAGGAGTTTTACTGGAAATAATACAATTTACAAATTATGCTCTCAAAACGATTTTTGAATTAAATCTAGAATCGTGAAATTGGCTAAGGGGGTTGATGTTGGTTTATGAAGAGGGTTTTGATTTTTGAGGCGAGGTAATTTTTTTCGAACCTCCATGTTTTTTTTTTGGATTATTAGGAAAACGAAATCTTATTTTCCTAATATTGATTTTTTTTTTTCAACTTCATAATAAATGTTAACCCAATGTATATGTGTAGGAGTAATGAATTTTATCCTCTTACTCCATAGCATATAATCTTTTAATCTATTGGGTGCCTATGTTTACGGAACGAAATCTTATTCCCATGGACATATGATCTTTTAAGGATAACAATTTTATCATGCCAAGTCAGTCATGATAAGGACGGTGAGAAAAGAAAACTAGATTTTTTATTAAAAAACAATTTTGAGAGCAACCTTAATAAATTGTAAGTTCCAAGTTTTCAGAAAGCTAAAAGTAAACATAATTGAATCGTATAATCGTTATTTTCTAACATAATACACGTGCTCCTATTAATGAAAAATTAGAAGTAGTGTCTAAAACGAGTTCGCTATTTTTAACAAAGCATAATGAATTCTTTAAAACTTAACCCCGAATATTTAAATTTTTCAATCAATAATTAACAAACGAATAACAAACAAAGAATTAATAAAATTCTCATATAAATAAACTCAAAGCAAAATATTTGGATAGCAAGAAAATTAAGGATGGTATATTTGATTTATTTGTTTCAAAATATTTTTTGGTTTTTTAGAGTTTTTTTTTTATATCATCATTTTTTTTTATCATCATTTTTTGGTTATTTAGTTGCGAGAAACAGAAACGGTATTCACAAGAACGGAAGGTGGAGAGAGAAGATTATTTACAAAAAAAGGTACACCGATTTTTACAAAATGAAACTAAAAATATTTTTGGAATTTTGGTTTTATAATTTTTTTGGGGTTTTGGTTTTATATATTGTTTTACATTTTTTTTTTGTGTTTTAAAATTTTTTTTTTTTTTTGGGATTTTTGGTTTAAAAAGACATAAAACAAAAACATTTTAAAGACATAAAACAAGGTTTTTTTTTTGTAAGTTTTTTTTTTCATAATTTATATAGAAAGACAGTGCAGAAAATAGAAATATGAAAAAGAAAGCGAGAAAACACCCCCATACTTAAGTCCAACATTGTCCCCAATGTTGTAACGTAAGTATGCGGAACGAAACAGGTAAGATAATATATACAAAGAAAAGAAAGAAATGGGGGGGGTAGAAGCTTCCCTGATAGGAGGTGGGGAAGGCGCAGTTTAGGAACCCTGCATTAGGAAGAAAGAGAGCAATGAAAAAGGTAAAGAGATAGCGAAAAAGATAAACATGGGGTGCCTCCCAGGAGCGCTTTGTTTATAGTCACGTAGCTTGACTATGTTGGCGGTTTATATATCTAGGAGGGTTATGGATTCGAAGTTACCGCCCACAGGATCGCCGGCTATGTATAATTTTAAGCGATGACCGTTCACTTTAAACGAGCCTTTATCCGGGTGGGAGACGAGTACGGTCCCATAAGGCCAAACCTCTTCAACTTTGAAGGGGCCGGACCAACGTGATCTAAGTTTCCCGGGGAAAAGTCTAAGTCGTGAGTTATAAAGAAGGACAAGATCGCCCGGAGAAAAAGTTTTTGGGGGCTTGAGTTTTCGGTCGTGATAAAACTTAGAACGCTCCTTATAGAACTTATTGCTCTCGTATGCGTTGGCACGCCATTCATCGAGCTCGTTTAGTTGCAGTTTTCTATTTTGGGCGGCTAAGTTAGCGTCGAGATTTAAAAGTTTTAAAGCCCAAAGTGCGCGATGTTCTAATTCGACGGGTAGATGACAAGCTTTGTCGTACACTAATCGATACGGCGTACAACCAATTGCTGTTTTGTATGCGGTACGATAAGCCCACAACGCATCGTCGAGCTTGATGGACCAATCTTTCCTATTAAGTGAAACGGTTTTCTCTAATATGCGCTTTATCTCCCGATTTACTACCTCTACTTGGCCACTAGTTTGCGGGTGGTAGGGGGTGGCAAGTTTGTGCGTGATGCCGTATCTAGCTAACGTCTTAGCCATCTGGGTGTTGCAGAAATGCGTCCCCCGATCACTTACAATAGCGCGCGGAGTGCCGAAGCGAGAAAATAGCTTTTTAAGAAATGTAACGACGACTCGCGCATCGTTGGTGGGGAGAGCTTGCGCTTCCGCCCATCTCGATACGTAGTCGACCGCTACTAAAATATACATATTTTTGAAAGACGGAGGTAGGGGGCCAACAAAATCTATGCCCCATAAATCGAAGACTTCGCATTCTAAAAACATGTTTTGGGGCATCTCGTCGCGACGAGAGATGTTACCCGACCGCTGACAGCTATCGCATGCGCGCACAAAATTGTGAGCGTCTTTGAATAGAGTGGGCCAAAAGAAGCCCGCCTCTAGCGCCTTCCGCGCGGTCCGGTTAGCTTGATAATGCCCACCAGCCGGACCCTCGTGGCAGTGCCTAAGGATTTGCGTGCACTCCACACCCGCGACACATCTTCGGACTGCTTGGTCCGCGCAGAGACGAAAAAGGAAAGGGTCCTCCCAAAAGAAATATTTCAAGTCAGAAAAGAATTTCTTCTTTTGCTGGCTTGAAAAGTCTTTTGGAAGTACCCTCGCAACTAAATAGTTTGCAAAATCTGCGAACCAAGGAGGGGAAGAAGAACTAGTAGTTATGGCTAGGAGGCGTTCCTCGGGGAATCTATCATTTATGTCAGATTCGACGAGCGCTTCCGCAGTGGGATTTTCTAAGCGGGAGAGGTGATCGGCGGCTAAATTTTCCGCGCCCCTCTTATCCCGGATCTCTAAATCGAACTCCTGCAAGAGGAGGATCCATCAAAGAAGGCGGGGTTTGGCGTCCGTTTTTGCTAACAAATATTTTAAGGCGGAATGGTCGGTAAATACGATAACTTTGGATAACGTTAGATACGAGCGAAACTTATCGAAGGCAAATACGACGGCTAAAAGTTCCTTTTCCGTTGTCGTATAATTTCCTTGTGCGGAAGTGAGGGTCTTGCTAGCGTAGTAAATAGGATGAAAATATTTGTTTATACGTTGGCCAAGAACGGCTCCTACAGCAATATCACTAGCGTCGCACATAATCTCGAATGGAAGGGTCCAATCGGCCGCCACTAAAATAGGTGAATTGATAAGTTTTTGTTTTATGAAATTAAATGCAGACTCGCATTCGCTATCAAAGACAAAATTTGATTCCTTTTCCAAGAGGCGAGTTAGCGGCTTTGTTATTTTTGAAAAATCTTGAATAAAACGTCTATAAAAGCCCGCGTGCCCTAAGAAACTCCTAATTGATTTAACGTTGGAAGGCGGGGGAAGTTTTTCTATAATTTCAACTTTGGCCTTATCGACCTCCATCCCCTTAGACGAAATCATATGACCGAGAACCAAACCTTCTCGAACCATAAAGTTACATTTTTCCCAATTTAAAACAAGATGCGTGTCCTCGCATCGCTGAAGGACACAGTCTAAATTATGAAGACAGGACGGGAAAGAGCTTCCGAAAACAGAGAAGTCATCCATAAAGACTTCCATAATGTCTCCTACCAGCTCGCCAAAGATCGCCAGCATACATCTTTGGAATGTAGCGGGCGCGTTGCAAAGGCCAAATGGCATTCTTCGATATGCGAAGGTACCAAACGGGCAGGTAAAAGTTGTTTTCTCTTGGTCATCGGGGGAAATGGGGATTTGGAAAAACCCCGATAATCCATCGAGAAAACAAAAATACGGATGACCAGACAAACGCTCTAAAATTTGGTCTAAAAATGGTAGTGGGAAATGATCCTTACGGGTGGCGTCATTTAGTTTTCTATAATCGATGCACACCCGCCAACCCGTAACAGTACGAGTTGGGACGAGTTCATTGTGCTCATTCTCCACTACGGTAAGACCGCCCTTTTTGGGCACCACGTGAATGGGACTAACCCACGTACTATCCGATATGGGATAAATAATCCCCGCATCTAATAATTTAATAATTTCGGCTATAACGACGTCTTTCATGTTTGGGTTAAGACGTCGCTGCGGCTGAATAGTTTTGCGGCAATTATCTAGAAGAAAAATCTTATGGGTGCAGAAAGACGGGTTAATCCCTTTGAGATCAGAAATTTGCCAAGCAATTGCGTGGCGATGTTTAAGCAAAACTCCCAATAAATCGGAAGTCTCCGATTCGCTCAAATGCGAAGAAATGATAACAGGGAGTGTATCATCTTTCCCCCAAAAGGCGTATTTGAGTGAATCGGGTAGGGGTTTGAGTTCAAGGCAGGGCGGTTCTTCTAACGAGGTTTTAATTCCTATGTCATTCTTACCAATTGATTCGAAAGGCAAGTCTATAGACGTATCCTCATCGCAGTTAAAATTTTCGAGCGCAAAAAGATCATCGTTTAGAAACGTAGACTCAAAAATAGGGGAAGAACAATCTCCGAGATATGTGTCTAAATTATAACAAAAGTCATCGCTCGATGACGAGTCTCCTATGGAGGGATTAATAGAGAAAGTAACTTCGTCATCTCCTACCCGAAGGAGGAGACGACCGTTACTGACATCAATTAATGCGCGGGAGGTGGCGAGAAAAGGGCGACCGAGTATAATTGGTACATCAGTGTCCTCCTCGATGTCCAAGATGACGAAGTCTACCGGAAAGATAAACTTATCAACTCAGACAAGTACGTCCTCCACTACCCCGACGGGAAACTTAACCGAGCGATCCGCTAGTTGGATTCGCATTTTAGTAGGGGCCGGAGTGCCCAAACCTAATTTTTGAAAGAGCGAGAACGGCATCAAATTAATGCTCGCGCCTAAATCTGCAAGAGCGTATTTTACTAATATATTGCCAAAAAGGCACGGGATGGAGAACCGTCCCGGGTCATTTCTTTTTAGGGGCAATTTATTAGAAAGAGCCGCTGAGCAGTCAGCATTAAGAGAAATATGCGAAATATTTTCTAATTTTTGTTTATTGGAAAGAAGTTGTTTTAGGTATTTCGCATATTTAGGCATCTGAGAGAGTGCCTCGCAGAAGGGACATTAATATGAATTTGCTTTAATAATAAAATAAATTTTTCAAATTGCGCGTCCTTACGCTCACTATTAAGTTTATGCGGATACGACAAGGGCGTTTTAATAATTTTTTCATTTAAAATTTGTAAAGGCGGCGTAATCAAAGAAGGGGGAAGAGGGGTCGGAGGTGAAATATGTACCTGAGGATCGGTCTGTTTTGGATCGATCACCTCCTTTCCGCTACGGAGGGTTATAGCGTTGATATTTTCCCGCGGATTGGGCTCCGTGTTTCCCGGCAGTGCCCCGAGCGCGCGCTCGGACATCATTCGCGCTAGCTGTCCAACCTGGAGTTCTAAGTTTTTTAGCGATCCGGTGATGTTCCGGATATTTGACTCATTGGAAGCTATATATTTAGAAAAATTATCCTCCATCGGGGAGGGTTTTGGAAGAGGGGGAGGCGGCAGAAATCCAGGCGCGAAAGAATTGGGGGGGGGGGGGGGGGGTGCTGCGCATTATTCGGATTGCTCCATGAGAAGTTGGGGTGGTTCCTCCAACCCGGATTATAGTTATTGCTATAAGGGTTGTTATTGGGGTTGAAGGAAGGTCGCCCAGCATTTCCCACGTAGTCTACGAATTCATTTGATCCGCCGGCATAAGGGGGAATCGCCCAAAGAGGAGTGGTGGAGGCAGCAGACATCTCCGCCACCTGCTTCGTCAGCCTTTCAACTTAAAGGGCTAAGTGGGCAGTGGCATCCACTTCGAAGAGGCCGGCCGCCTGCTTGGGACGTCCCCGAGGGACGTTCCATTGGTAGGCGTTCATAGCCATCTCTTCAATAAGAGCTTGGGCAGCCTCGGGGGTCTTATTATTCAAGGTACCCCCGGCAGCCGCGTCAATCATTTGACGCGTCTGATAATTAAGCCCATTGTAGAAGATTTGGACCTGCAACCACGCAGGCAGCGCGTGGTGCGGACACTTGCGGAGGAATTCCTTAAAGCGCTCCCAAGTCTCAAAGAGAGACTCAAAATCATTCTGCATGAACGAAGAAATGTCCGCCCGTAACTTTGCAGTTTTGGCGGGCGGAAAATACTTCGTTAAGAACCGCTCCGCAAGCTCGGCCCAGGTGGTGATACATCCTCGTGGGAGGGAATTCAACCACGCCTTAGCTTTGGATCTGAGGGAGAATGGAAAAAGGCGCAAACGAATGGCGTCATCAGTGACGCCATTAATCTTAAAAGTGTCGCAAATCTCCAAAAAACTAGACAAATGAACGTTCGGGTCCTCATCCGGCTGTCCATCGAACTGCACGGCGTTTTGGATCATTTGGATAACGCTCGATTTGATCTCAAAATTATTGTTCGCCACCGTCGGGCGGACAATACTGGACCCAGTATCGTCCAAATTTGGCCGGGCGTAATATGACATTGTACGCTCGAGGGCCGCGTTCGGATTGGGGTCGGCCATAGGAACGGCAGAGGGTTCTCCGATGGATTCTGCGGGATCCAAAGAGGGATTTCGGCGTTGAGACCGAATACGCGCAAGAGAGCGTTCGATCTCAGGATCGAAATACAAATTTTCGGACTCCGAAGGCTGTCCACGGGTCATACACCCGAATGAAAAGTAGAAAAATTAACTCTCTTTGTTTTTCGGATTTTGAAGAAAAGTTTTTTAAGTTTTTTTTTTAGTTTTTAGAAATAAAAGTAAAAGTAATAGAGTTCGGATTCGGAATAACAACTCAAAGAGAAGTCCCCGGCAACGGCGCCAAAAACTTGATTGGCCCGCGAACAGACTCTTACTGTGGTTGGTTCGGTGAGTCGATCGCCGCGGGCTTGCTAGATGAGGCAAGTGCACCTATCGCAAGTAGTACTCGATATTCGGGAGAATACCGAGGTCGTATTATTCCCGGGAACGGGTTGATTACCCCTACTCCTCCGAAAACACTATTATTTTACCGAAATAGAAGTTGAGGGTTTTAAGTAAAATGGGAACGAAAATAGATTTTAAGAAAGTAGTTGATGAAGAGATAACTCCCGGTATCGAATTGCGTTAGGATTAAAAATAGATTTGAATAACTAGATATCTAAGGTTTCAATTTAATTAATGCGGAAACTTGGCCGTGGAGGTTCAAAATAATGAGCTCACCTATCTCTTGGAATATCGCTCACCTAGACATTAAGGCTATTCGACCGGGCTCTCGTCCGACGAAGGATTCCCCTTAATGCCCGCAGTACGCTAAGAACCCCGCTATTGGGTGAGGAACCCGATCCGGTAGAGTTAGCGCGCCTCCTCTCTCGAGGGTTAGTGCGGAACTCTATCTACCCAGGGGTGATCTGTCCATATGCACGGCCTCTCGGCTAGCTAGCGTATGGATAACGGAAATAGATCCCACACATCGATATGTGGGTCTACGCGTCGTTAACCCGGGGTAAACCTTAAGTTTTTAATTAAATTGAAAAATTAGACATTTGGTTATTTAAAACATTTTAGATCCCAAAGCTCTTCGATACCGAGGGCTAAAAGAAATTAGCCACTCATCGGAATGGGGATAGCTTATATGTTTGGTTATGCGAGCGTCCTAAACTATTCGCTGAAAGGTTATAAAGAAAATAAGAAGAAAAGCAAAATAACCTAATTTTAGAAAAGTTATTACAAATAAACACACCCGCACTCATTCAAACATATAACAAAAGGAAGAAATAAAACTAATTTATACATAAGAGAAAATTGCATAATTGACATTTGCAGGTCTCACTCAAACGAGTGGGGGCGGAAAATAAAAGCTGAAAAGTGCATAATTGAAATTTGCAAGTCCCACTCAAACGAGTGGGGGCGGAAAATTAAAGCTGAAAATTGCAAGTCCTACTCAAACGAGTAGGACTGAAATGAAAGCGAGTCCTACTCAAACGAGTAGGAGAAAATAAATGCGATTACAGGGCTTTCTTAAATATTTACATCAGAATAAAGTCCGACCATTTAACTCCTAGCGAGTAGGCGGAAAATCAAATCCAGCCATTTAACTCAAGTGAGTAGGCGGAAAAATAAAGAATGAAAATTACAAGTCCTACTCAAACGAGTAGGATTGAAAATACAGACCGGCCATTTAACTCAAGTGAGTAGGCGGAAAAATAAAAACTACAAACACTTGCTTGAATCAAATCCAGCCAATTAACTCAAATGAGTAGGCGGAAAAATAAAAATTACACACGCACTCTACTTGAATAAAATCCAGCCAATTAACTCAAATGAGTAGGCGGAAAAATAAAAACAACACACACACTCTACTTGAAAGTAACTACTCACGCACTCGACATAAATAAACACACACACACACACACACACACACTTGCATAATTTAACTTAGGAGCTGAAAAATATCTCATACACGCACACACTCGTGCTAAAATAATTGCAAAAATCAAAGTTATCGAAAAATTAAAGTGACTGCATTTCTACCGCTGGAATGCAGTAGAAATGCATAAAAAGGCAAAATAAAAATTATTTGAGCAAAAAGTTTTCAAATTAAAGAGAGAAAGGCAAGTGCCCGAAAAATTATTACGTTTACATTTTTACCGTTAGATTTTGATAGAAATGCTTAAAAAGTGAAAATAAAAATTGTTCGAGCGAAAATATTTTTTGTAATTACTTAAAATAAAAGTTGATGAAAAATAAAAGTAACGATTTATACATTACTATAGTCTTGTAAAATGGTTTAAAAAGTGGGAGTAAGCTAAAACGAAGCAGTAGTTTTATAGTTAAAACAAAGTAAAAGCTAAGTTAAGAGGAATGAAAACTACCTTTTTTAATGTTTTACAAGTTCATAAAAGCGCATTTTGAAGCATGAAAATCCTAAGTCTAACCAAATTTAAAGAGTTAGAGAATGAAAACGGCCATAATAACGGCTATAAATTTTGTTAAAATTGAAAAGAAAACGTGAACATTTGCGTTTTAAAACATAATTTTTGCAATTTTAAGCTCATACACACACACGCATAATGAAAGTAAAAATTAAAGTATATAAGATTGATGAAAAGGAGGCTATTTGGAGAAATTTCAAAGCATGTAGGATGAAATAATAACGATTTTTATTACAAAAAAAAGGGATTACAAGAGTTCAAACATACAAACTTAAAAAGGAGAGGGAGGGGGGATCCTTACATAGCACTAAAGCAACTCCCACAGCAGCCCTAATACATCAAAATGGTTCGGATTTTGGGAACGCTGAACTCATACAGCAGCTGCCTTTTTATAGGCAAAAATTTCCAAGTACACGCCCTCCGACACGGGCGTGTCGGGGGGCGTGTCAGCATTATTTTACCGCGGGATTCGGCGATCTAACGGATTTGACGGAGATTTGACTTTCCGGCCGAAAACGCGGCGGTCACGCCCCAGGTCACGGGCGTGACGGTGGGCGTGTCATTCGGCGCTTTAAGGCGATGTTGACTTCGGGATTCGCCGGCGGCAGTTTGTCGGGCGCACACGGGCGTGGCGCACATCGGACACGGGCGTGTCCCTCTTGGGTTCGACGAAGGTTGAGCGCGAAACATTGACCTGGCTGGCACGGGGCGTGTCGGGCTGCCACGGGCGTGTCGCACATCAGATACGGGCGTGGCCCTCTTGGGTCGACGAACGTTGAGTTGAAATCGTCGAGCGGGATGGACACGGCTTGGTCACGCCCCGTGTCAGATTGACACGGGCGTGTCGCATTATGGAACACGGGCGTGTCAGGCTTTCCTCTTCAAAATTGGCCTCTTTTCGGGTTTTTGAGCTGTCACGCCCTGGTCACGGGCGTGACCAATATGTCACGGGCGTGACATGTCATTTTTGCAGATTTTGACTTTTTTTCCTGACAAATAAAATAAAGCAAGTTAGTATAATATTTACAAAAATAGGAGCATTTTATTGAATAAAAACAAGTAGAAATGACAAAAATTAAATAAAACGACTTAAGTAATGTACATAAAATTAGGTATATTTACAATTCATCAGCAGGCTCTCATCTAGCTGGCAGGTCCGAAGGCTCGCCTGTGGGGGATAGGTTTTGGTTTGAGATCTTCGTCGGCACCCCGAGCTCGGCTCGGCCCCAGGTAGACCTGCTGCGCAGGCTCTCATCTAGCTGGCAGGTCCGAAGGCTCGCCTGTGGGGGATAGGTTTGGTTGGTTTGGGATCTTCATCGGCACCCCGAGCTCGGCTCGGCCCCAGGTAGACCCGCTGCGCAGGCTCTCATCTAGCTGGCAGGTCCGAAGGCTCGCCTGTGGGGGATAGGTTTTGGTTTGAGATCTTCATCGGCACCCCGAGCTCGGCTCTGCCCCAGGTAGACCCGCTGCGCAGGCTCTCATCTAGCTGGCAGGTCCGAAGGCTCGCCTGTGGGGGATAGGTTTTGGTTTGAGATCTTCATCGGCACCCCGAGCTCGGCTCGGCCCCAGGTAGACCCGCTGCGCAGGCTCTCATCTAGCTGGCAGGTCCGAAGGCTCGGCTGTGGGGGATAGGTTTGGTCTGGTCGGCTTGATTTGTACAAGGCAGGAAGCACGTTGGGAATACCAAATGAAAAGTGAGAAAGAAGGGATAGATCTCGGCAGGGATAGATCTCGGCAGGGATAGATCTAAGAAGGGATAGATCTCTGCAGGGATAGATCTCGGCAGGGATAGATCTCGGCAGGGATAGATCTAGGCAGGGATAGATCTCGTCAGGGATAGATCTCGGCAGAAGATTCCCCATTAAAGGGAACTCGGGGTGGGGAGGCTTTCGCCAAAAAGGCTCCTCTCAGTGTTCTCGAACAAACAGGCGAGATCGTTATGCGACGGGCCAGAGGGGACTCGCGCAGTCTAGAGGGGACGGTCCCGTCCTAAGGATTTGAGGGTCACGCTTCCGGCTGGCCGGTTGCCACGGGTTCTCGCTGATTCGTCGCTAAGGATTTCCTAAGAGAGCCAAGGGCCTTGGCGGAAGCATACGCCGAAGGCGTTCAATCACAACAATTACATCAAACACATTCGCAAATAACAAGATGAAATGTTCACAAGAAAAACATTTGCATTAACAATACTATATACGGGTACAAAATGATAGCGTCTCGCGCTTTACACAGAGGTGAAGATCAGAAGCGAGAAGGGGACCCTCAAGGGGACAGACTGTACCCCTCGGAAGTCTCGCTGGAGCTCCCGCTGGAGCTTCCGCCGGAGCTCCCCTCGGAGGTCTCTCCACCCGCTGCAGGGGACTTTGAGACATCCGAGGGAGGGGTATCGGGGGCGCCCAGGGGCTTTGGAATAGGCTCGAAGAGCCATGGGACAAGTTGTTGAGCGGTGATGTCTTTGCCCCTCCCGTCCCAGCAGTTGATGTCGCGCAGCGTCTCCAGCGTCAACTTTACGGTGGCTTGCGCGTTCCCCTGGAGCAGCTTGTCGATGTCATAAGCCGAGAAATACTGGCTCTTCAATCTCTCGTCCAGCGGAGGGGCTGCACTCGCCTCGAGGCGTGCGATCTGCTCCCGCAGGAGAACATTGTCATATCGGGCCTGAGACAGCTCCTCGCGAAGTGCGGCTTGAGCGGAATCCTGAACAGCGGAAGGTTAGCAAAAGAGAAGGGTTAGGAAGGCGAGAACAAGTGATTGTGGAAGGTCTCGCTTACCCCTTCCGCTTGGCGCGAGGATGACAGTTGCTGGGTCTCGGCCAGCTCCTTGGCCAGAGAGGCCGCCTGGGCCACCGCATCGTCCCTCTCCTTGAACATGTCTTGGAAGTTGCGGTCTATCGTAATACTCCGCCGGGCGCATATGTGCGCAAGCTCCAGCCCACGCATTAAAGCGCGAGTGGAGTCGTATGCCAACAGCCGGGTCGACATCCTGTCGTAGACGCTAGCGTCCTCCCGGGTGTAGAGGCCATAGCCTAAGGCGAAAGCTTCGCCGGTGACCTCGTCTCGCTCTGCCCAGCTCGGCAAAAGGGACGAGATCGTGACCTTGTTGGCGTCAGGGTCCCATTGCAGCAGTGGCTTGTTCTCCGCGTCCAGACACCTCACGCCGAGACCGAAGTTACGATGACCCCGCGGCACCTCGTCAGACAGGGGTTGGCCGGAGGTCCCGGTGGCGGCATCCTCACTCTCGGCGGCGCCAGTGGTCCGAGGGTTCTCGGCAGGAGTCCCGGGGCCGCCCCTGGTGGCCACAATCCTGCTCACTGCGTCCAGGACTTCCTCGAAGGAGCGGCCGGCGGGGAGAGGTTGGACGGGAGGTACAACAACAGCCTTGCCCTTCTCGGTATCCGTGGTCTTGGCCCTCTTGATTGGCTGAGGTGCGGAAGCACCCGGCTTTCACTTCACAACACCGCTTGAGGGGGGGAGGCCCGGCTCTTTTCGGCAGGCTTGTGCGGCGGCTTTCGCAAGAGCCAGCGGGTCCTTAGGAGGCTGGCTCTCTCTGGCACGAGCCTCGTCGAAAGGCTGGCGGAGAGGGATCTCGCGCTCTCCTGCGAAAACAATAGCGATAAGTTCTAACCTTGGAAAAGACAAGAAAAAGATAAATGAAGGCGAGACCCTACCTTCTCCCGGAAGTACAGGGGAAAGAGAATCGACGTCTCGCCGGAGGTGGAGGACGTCGAAGTCCTTGGTTCCGAAGAACTCAAGGAGGGTACTCTCGCGGGAGCCCAAGGACGGAGGCTTGTAGGCGGCATCCTCGTATTGGATGGGGGTTAGGGGTATGTTCCCGAAGTCGCCGGAGACGTAGATGAACTTCTCGCCCCAATGATGATGCTTGTTGGCGAGACCGATCGTCTTCAGCAGTTGCCCGGAGAAGAACACCACGCCTCCTTTCGCGCGGAAGGTAAACAGCTTGCGGAAGATCGGCAAGCTGAACTCGATCCTCTCGGAACGTATGTAGCATATGAATGCCACGAGAATGGCAACTGAATTAGGGTTCAGCTGCGCGGGAACCACCCCGTAGTACCGGAGAGCCTGTCGCATCTCAGGCCACAGCGGAAGGCGGAAGCCCACCTCGAAGTGTTCAATAGGGATGGCGAGCTCCCCCTCCCCTGCAGTGTTGACTTTGTCATGACTGCCCGGGGGCCGCGCGACGAAGCCGGCGGGAACGTGCTGGGTCTTGGTCAGATTGAACTCCTCCAGAGTGAGAGTACAGGAAGGGAAGAGATGCTTTTGGAAGGCTTCCACGCAGTTGGATCGTCCTTCACCACCACCCGGCATCGCAATAGGGTTTGAAGGCGAGATCTACGGGGAGAAGGCGAGAGCGAGAACGGGGCGAGAACGGAAGTGGAAGACAGAAAAGGGCGAGAGCTTTGCGAAGACCGCGAGAACAACAGCAAAGAGGAGACAGACTGGAGTCAGAGGAATGAATGTGGTAGGTGAGCCTCCTATTTATAGAAAATCGTGGTAATGATGGCTGTTTTCAGAAAGGCGGCGAGGGTACAGCCGCCGCGTCCTAGGTCAGCGATGCTTCGTTTTTCCCGCCCGAATCTGACAGCGACCGATTAAACAGCTGGCGCTAACGTTGCGAAGTGTCATACGGCAGGTAAAGTAGGCGGAAGCAAGGTGGCTCTCGCCACCGCAAAGAGCTGGGAAGATAACTCATACGCATACAAAAATATTAAAGACAGAGCCATTGCTCTCGCTGAGCGGGAACGCGATAAAAAAATAATAATATAATAAGCGAATAAAGTGCGGGAACATTAGTTACAACTCAAAGCGAAAAAGTAAGGGTACATTAGAGAAGGGAAGGCCAGGGGAAGAGGAGGGGAGGTCTCGCGCTTCAGTACGGCTCCCAGCGCCATTTCCCTTGCTCCCAACGCCATTTGCCTCGGTCCCGCAACTTGGTCCGGGGGGGTGCCTGCGGGTTGAAGTAGGATGACAGAACGCTGCATCCCAGGTCAACCCGGCGAGACAGATCCCGGATTCTCTCGATGCATCTCTCAGGTGAAGACCCAGCGGTAGCTCCCCCGGGCCGGTCCATCTCGCCTAGAAGGAAGTCTCGCTCCAAGGACTCCAGCCTCTTCTCCACTGACTGGCGAAACTCTCGGGCCGCAAGGTCGCGGACCCGTTCTCGCCGGATGAGTTTCGACAGAATGGCGGCAACCTTCTTCCCTCGTCTTTTCGCGCTCCCGGCACCGGTCAGGATCTCCTCCATCTCGTCAGATGAAGGGAAGGGAGAGCTCTCGCCGTCTTCGCCCTCTCTTTCTTCTTCTTCTTCTTCTTCCTCTACCTCAGCACCAGGCCGCGAGTCCATGTCCCCTGTCGAAAGAAGCCCCATTTTAGCGGAAGCTGAAGAATAGCAGCGATAAAATTGCCATATACCTTCAGAGTGACGAGGCCCCCCGGTCGACGGCAGGCGAGAAGGCCCAGCCCCCCCCCCCCCCCCCCCCCCCCCCGCAGCTCCAAAGAGGAGGTGGATTGGCTTTCCTTTGCCGGGGGGGTAAACTTTGCGGATGGTGATCCCGGCCTGATCGAGAGCGGGGGAGCGGGTCTCCTCAGCCGCTGGAGGACTAACGTCTAGCGGTGGCACAGGGATCTCGGCACTTTTTCCTCTCGCCGATAGGGAGGAGTCAACCACATGGGCAGGCTGATTCGCAGTTCTCGCCCCACCATCCTGGGTGGCGAGATCCGAAGCTGCAGAAACCAACGCTGCGAGAAATCAGGTCAGCGTTTGGAAATACCAGGCGAAGCCAAGAAGGGAACCTTTACCAGCGGTGTTCGGGTCTGGCGGAGGAGGCGCCTCGGGAACCTGTGGATGATCATCGTGATGGCTAGAGGGTGGATCCGAACGTTCTCGCGGGGACGCGGCAGCGTCAGGAACCGTCTCTTGCGAGAGGTATTAAGTTCAACAATTGAGCAACTGGTTGTTAATTGGTATATCAAGCTTACCTTCCGCGGCGAGATGCCGTCCGCGCAACTAGGGGTCGGGGTGGGCGGGCTCCTATTCTCGCGGGATAGGTCCCGCTGAACCACCTTCGCCTTCTTCTTCTTCTTCTTAGGCAGAGAAGGCTCAGCAACTGACGACTGTCTCGCTAGCCATGGGGCGACAAGGGCACTGTTAGCCCTAGCTCGCGCCTGCGCCGCGTTGATGCGGTCCTGCAGATCCTGCAGAAGAGGTTTATCGGCACGCTTGGAAGGCATAGCGAGAGAGGGCGAGAGCTCAGAAGGAGAATGACGGCTCGAGGGAAGTGTTATGACCGTCTATTGGCACTCATATTTATAGGCACCGTACGGCCCAACGAAAGATTCCCTGACGTTGACACGTGCTCAGCGAATATTTTGGGTTGAACATGTCTTTTCGAGCGCGGCGCTAGCTCAAAAAGAGCGGGGATTGTGTACAACCCCATATTCGCTGAGCCAGACAAGGAGGCACAATGGTCACAGGAGGGTTAGCCAAAGTGGTCCCGCCCTAAGGAGGATCTCGCCCACAGAAGGCGGAAACGCTCTCGCCGGATGCTATAAGAGAGAAACCGTGGGCCGAGAGCCCCAAGCGCGGGCTGCGCGGAAGTGCTCTCGCCCAAACCAAGCCTCAATCCCGAGAGTTCTCGCTTGGGGCGAGAACGTTCGCGCCACGCCCTGGGCCGAAAGGTCTCGGCATCAGCTCTCGCCGAGTGGGGCCCAGGGTCTTTGGAAGAATGTCCTAATTGCCCTCAGGAGAAATTACTTCAGTACCCTCAGAAAAACAGCGGGTTTTGGCTATTGGCAGACCAACCAGGGCTTTTCAGTAAATTCAGGACAGCAAAATGCTATAAATAGACTCATAAGGGCTCCTTAGAAAGCAAGCTATCATTGTCTCTGGAATTCTAGTGCTTTCTGAGGAGCTCCTAGCCCAGCTTTGGCTTTGGAGGGGAAGCTCTCAGAGATCTTCTGGGTGTGAGGTGGGACCTCCCTGCTGAGGCTTTTGGGTCAGTCTTAGGTCCTTAGAATCCAGTCAAGGGGTGAGACTTGAGAGAAGTAGGTTTTGGCTGCACCCCTTTTTCTTCGAACTTCAGTTGAGGTCATATTTGGCTTCAACAAGTTGACTTCACTCAACGCCTGTGGACTTAGCCACTTTCTCAGCTTGCCACTCCTTTGGATTTGACTGTATAGGCTCCACTCAGCAATATATGTCATCTGGCGATGAGTGAGTAACCTTAACTCAATGTCTGTGGATAGAGATGTTTTCTATCTATCTAAACCATATGTAAGTGTTTACTTGACCAAGCCACTTAGGCTACCTGTCGCATCATTGTTACCAGGACATCCTGCATGCATGAACTCGGGCACACATCAAATTCAACTTTATGTATATCATTGACAAGATTGACTTCACTCAAATCTAGGACATTGAGGGCAATGGACCCAATAATCTCCCCCTATTTGAGGAAGTCAAAATCCTTAAGCAAATGAGTCAATGATATACATAACACTATGCAACAATAAGAATAATAAGAATTTTAAAAGCATATAACTGGAGAATAATTTGTAGTTACCACACCCCCTTGCTTGTAGGGTGAAACATTACATGCCTGGTCCCCCTGAATTGCTGCTACCAATCTTGATCATATATATGCTCATCTTTTCCTCCCCCTTTTTGACTTCAGCAAATAGCTAGTAGGGTTCTTATCATTTGCTCCCCCTCAAGTGGGCAACAATGAATTGTTGGAATAGTGTTGGACATGCTCCGCCTCAAATGATGCATCATCTGTCATATTCGTTGGTAGACAATCTAGTCTATACCGGTCTGGACAGCAGTTGACCATGATGCCACTGAAGGTATATACCTTGAAGAGTCTTCATTTTTCTGAAGAACAATTCCATCTGCAAAATACAAAATAATTTGCAACTAAATGAGGAGCAACTGAAGCTATACCAGGTTTAACATTATCAACTCAAACTTGAAGGTGTTAAACTTTGCTTCATCTAGTGGCTTAGTGAAGATGTCAGCTACTTGCTTGTCGGTTGGGACAAACTCAATGTTGATATCTTCACATTCCACATTCTCCCTAATGAAATGATATATGATTTCAATGTGCTTAGTCCTGTTATGGGATACAGGATTCCTAGAAATTGAAATAGCACTAGTAGAATCACAAAATAAGGAACTTCTATTTATCTGAAGGTTGTTGTCCTGGAGCTGATGCTGGATCCACAGTAACTGAGCACAACAGCTACCTGCTGAGATGTACTCTGACTCTGCAGTTTAAATTGCAACACTAGTTTACTTCTTGCTGCTCTAGGAAACTAGTCTTCCACCCAGGAATTGACAGGTGCTAGAAGTTCTCTTCCAGTCCTCTTTGCAGCCTGCAAAATCTAGAGGCTGCTCAACAAAGACTTCATCTTTCAAGTAACCATTCAGAAAGTCTAACTTCACATCAATCTGGTAGACCTTGAATCCCTTGTGTGTAGCAAATGCAAGGAACAATCTTATGGCCTCCAACCTTGCTACTAGGGCAAAGGTTTGATCAAAGTTAATGCCTTCTTCCTGCTTATACCCCTTAGCTACTAATATTGCTTTGTTCTTAATTATAATGCCATTTTAATCAAGTTTATTTTTGTAAATTCACTTGACTCCAATAACATTATCTCCATGAGGTATGAGAACCAGCTTCCAGACATTGCATCTTTTGAACTGGTTTAGTTCCTCTTGCATAGCCACTATCCAGAATTGATCTATGTTGCCCTCTTCAAATTTCTTTGGCTCCACATATGATAGGAAGCTTGTATACATAGTTGTATTCATATTTTTGCTTTTGATCACTATACCTTGGCTAGCTTCACCAATGATTTGGTGTGCAGGATGGTTTCTTAAATGCCTGATTGCTGGAGGTAATCTTCTTTCAGCAATAGCTTCAGGAACAGCTCCTTGCTGATCCTCATCTGCTCCAAGTGTGTCTGGTGGACCTTCTGGAATATCCACTTCATTTTGGATATCTAGTTCTGCTTCATTGATAATCAGATTATCCATCATCTATTATGTACCTGCAGTACTGGAAGAGGAGCTTGGCAACTCCCTATTAATCAAGGTAGACTCATCAAAGACTATATTTACAGACTCTTCTACAACTTGTATTTTCAAGTTGTAGATCTTATAAGCTTTGATATGGTTGTTGTACCCAACATACATCCCATCAAAGGAATTGACAACAAACTTAATTATATAGGACTTTCCATTATGAAGCACATAACACTTACTACCAAAGATTCTGAGATACCTCAGGTTTGGTTTTTTGTCTTTCAAGATCTCATAGGGAGTTTTCTTATGGCTCTTGGTGATAGAGGTTCTGTTGAGGACATGACATGCAGTGTTGACTGCCTCAGCCCAGAAATATTCTGGGAGAGAAGTGTCACTCAACAGGGTCCTTCTAGCCTCTATGAGAGTTCTATTTTCCTCTCAACAATCCCATTTTACTGGGGTGTTCTAGGTGAAAAGAATTCTTGATGAATCTCATGCACTTCACAGAACCTTGTCATGCTATCAGACTAGAATTCAGTCTCATGATCACTTCTAATTTTGACCACAGAGCTGTTAAACTCATTTTGAATTTGCTTGACAAACTTAATGAAGATATCAAGTGTTTCATTCTTTCTCTCGAGGAAGAACACCCATGTAAACCTGGAAAAGTAATCAACCACCACTAGGGTGTAGACCTTCCTACCAAGACTGTGAACTGGCATAGGACCAAACAAGTCCATATGCAGGAGGTATAGGCAGCTCACAGAATCTTTGGTCCCAATGCCCTTAAAGGAAGCTTTTGTCTGCTTGCCCTTTTGACAAGCAGAGCAAATGCCCTCCTTGGAGCACTTCACATTAGGACCATTCCTAACCAGCTCTCGACTAAAGATCTTGCCAATAGTCCTGTAATTTAAATGGGCTAGTCTCTTGTGCCATAGGACACAATAAGAGGCTTTCTCATTTGCCACTAGACAAATATGAGAGTCTATATTAAAACATAGAAAGTTTAAGCAATAAACATTCTCACTCCTTGTGCCTGTCAAAATGACTTCTTGGTCACTTGACCTCCTAATTAGGCACTTATCCTTGTGAAAGACAATAACATAGCCAAGATCAGAGAGCTAGCTTATGCTTATAAGGTTGTGTTTCAACCCTTCAACATAAGCCACCATAGTGATGGTGACTATGCCATTGGTGATCTTACCATATCCTCTTGTTATCCCTCTAACTGAACCACCAAAGATTACTTTGGGTCCATCTTTTACTGGAGTGTACTCCTTCAAGTTGTTCCTTGTCCCGGTCATGTACCTGGAACAATCACTGTGCAAGTACCATATATGGGTATGGCCACTTGGACTAACCTGCAATATATAGTTTACTTTACTTTAGGACCTCAATATCTATTATGTCCAAGGTGCATATTAGTCTGAAACTGATCATGTACACCAGCAAGATTTCTGATTGGTGGACTCACTTTAACTCTAACCACATTAGGATTGTGCCAGCAGTCAATGACATAATGGCATATCTTGCCATATCACCAACAATCATGTATGGTGTATCTTCTTTTTTGTGTAGGCCTGATAGTTGTTTTGACTGCAGTCTTGATAGAAGGAAGAGGTGCAACAACCTTTTTCTATTTCCTTTCAGCATGGATTTGACTGAAGGTTAGTTTGCTTGATGGCTTGTGTGGCCTATTCTGAATCCTATCAGCAACACATTTCTTTTCAGATAGTGTGCTCTTGATAGCATCAGAAATAGCCAAATCAAGCAAGCTAACAAACTGACCCTTAGTCAGATTCTATGCTGATATGTTCTGAAAACTGGCTGCAGCCACATTTTTGAGATGGGTGGGGGCCTGTAGCACCAAAGACAAATGGTTCATGATGGGTCATTTGAATTTCTTCATGGGCAACCTTAAAGGCACTTGCCCTACTGTACCTTCCAAAATGGTTGGGAACATCCTTTGTTCCACTTGTGGATACATCATTCATATAGTGACCATATATGCTTTCCTGGTCATACCTATTTGAAGGGAATATCACCCTCTTAAATGGGTTAGGCGTCCTAGATGTCATAGGAACAACTCGAACTTTCCCTTTTGAGATTGGCAGGTCTTTTGCTAACCTTAAAGCCCAACCCCTTCTTACCCTCTGGTGAGGAGAAGGAATCTATCAAGGGAAACATTATATTGCGCTGAGAGAAATTGGCCACAATACCTTTCTCCCTTTGGAGATTTTCTTCAAGATCTTTAATGAGACTATTTTTTCTCTTGATAGTCTCCATCTGGATGTCTGACATGGTTTTTAGTTGACTGAGTTCCCTCATTGTCTGATTCAGCACAGAATCTGTTTCAACAAGCTGAGCAGTAGTAGGGTGAAGAGACAAAATCTCCTTAGTCTGCCTCTTAGTCAAATTTTTGCACTTCTTGAAGGAATCCAGAAGATCACTATATCTGTTAATCAGTTGATTGAGATAACCTTCTGAGCCAAAATCATCTTTATTATTAGATGAAGAGGCTTCTGCATAAGGACTTGTCTCGTGCCTAGACACAGAACTGGATATTGAATGTACCTTACTTTGACCAGGCTGATCCTTGATGCCCTCTTCATAAGTCATTGCCATCAGCCCTCTATAGCTATTGCCATCTTCATCCACCTCTAAGTCACTGTGTAATAGTGTTAGAGGGGCCAGGATTCCTATCCTTCCTAGAGGATAGACTTCTCCTGCTATAACAGCTTTATCTTTAGCTGCTACAGCAGCAACTAGCCCAATATAGGCTTCCTCTTCTTCAGACTCTGATGATGATGAGTCTATCCAGCTCTTCTCTTTCTTAGCGACAAAGGACTTTTCTTTCTTGCCCTTGTGCTTTTGGTGAGATTTCTTCTCACTATCCTCCCTTCTCTTCACTAAGCAATCAGCAATGAAATGCCCTAGCTTGCTACAGTAGTAATAGATAATATTAGCAGAATTCTGTTTACTGGGTTTAGATCCCTACTTGTCCTCCTTGCAATATTTCTTCCAGTGATGTGCTGAGGAGGAGGGTCTTCTCTTGCAGTGCTTCTTCTTTATCAGCCTATGGAGATATCTGGAGAAGATAACAAAGTCCTCATCAGATATGCTGCTGTCTGATGCTTCTAATTCAGAGCAGTCTGAATCTGCTGGTCTTCTTGGAGGATAAGGGGTCTTTCTCCTACTTTTGCTTGTGGCTTCAGCTTTGAAAGCCACTAACTTTTCCTTGGCTTGAGATTTGCAGTTGTTGTCTTCCTGTTTCTTAACTGTTAGCTGCATATCATAGGAGAGCAGTTTTCCAAATAGGGTATGAGGTAGAGTGTCACCCAGCTTAGTAATTTCTCTGATGGCATAAATATTTGTGTCCCAGTCTCTAGTGAGAGGCCTGAGGAGCTTATCATTTCGTTCATAATTACTAAAGACCCTTCAATAGGTCCTTAGCTCATTTACTATCCTGAAGAATCTTTCATAGCAGGTTGCTATGTTCTAACCCTTGCTCTGTTTGAATGCCTCGTACTCATGGTTGAGTATAGACTTTCTATCATCCCTGACCTCCTTTGTTCCTTCCATATAGATTACCAGAGTGTCCCACATCTCCTTTGTAGTTTTGCAGTGAATCAGATTCTGTAGGGTAGAATCATAAATTGCACGAACAATGACATTTTGAGCCCTCTTTTCCATAGTGGAAAGAATGACTTCATCCTTAGTCATCTCATCATAAGTCTTGGGTGTCTCGATGTTTGCATCCAAGATAGACACTTTCATGGGGATGAAAGGTCCTTCTTTAACAGTTAAAAAGATCCTAGGGTCAGCTACTTCCATGAACAACCTAACCCTCTTCTTCTAGATGCCAAATCTCTCATTCCTACAGATAGGAAGCTTCATGGCACCCATCTCCCTGCAGTTCACACCTAAACCCATAAGAACAATCTGTAGCTACATTATAAGATCACTCGGATGGTTAGATCCTTTTTGAGCAAACTCCCTCTGATACCACTTGAAAGTCTTTATTTTCAAGGTAGCTTACAACCTAGGGGGTGAATAGGTCGTCTCACTGTTATTTTTCTCCTTTTAGTTTTTCCTTTAACACTAAGTGCATTGGTAGTAGTTTGCTTTCAAGAACCTGCACAAAAAAACAATGCAGAAAAGCACACACTGATTTATAGTAGTTCCCCAATTTGTGGGTACATCTACTCTCCTCCCACCTTGCCAACTTACTGTTAGTCAAGGCACTTCTCCAAAACACTACTCCAAGGAGCTTACACCTCAGATCCCTCAGGATCTTACAGTCTCCTCCAAGACCTACAACTCAGCCACAAGGACCTACAACTCAGTGATCAACATATCACCTACCTCAGGCCAAAAGCCCTACACTCAGGCTTTGAGGACAGCCCTCCCTCAGATCCAAGGGATCATACGTTAGAGAGTTACACCCTAATACAGCTCAGGTAAATTGTCCAACCTCAGGTGAGTGGACCTACAACTCAGATCAAGTTGGATCCTATAACTCAGAGAGCTTTACTCTCCTACAACTCAGGCAATATTGCCCTACCTCAGGCCAGTGGCCCTATAGCTCAGATCCAGTTGGATCCTACAGCTCAGAGAGCTTTACTCTCCTGCAACTCAGGCAATATTTCACTACCTCAGGCCAGTGTCCCTACAGCTCAGATCTAGTTGGATCCTACAGAAAAGTGAAGATTTGAATGTTTTGACACTGGGAAATTTCTTTGTGTCAAAAGCTAGGGCTGAGTTATCTCAGCACTATCTTGCTTCATAGTAGCTAGAAGAAGTTCTCCCTCTACGGGAAAAAAGTCAGAATGAATATTCTGATCTTGCTGAAGAAGAAGAAGATGAACTTATGCTCTTCAATCAGCTAACAAAGCCCACTAGAGAATGATGGCTCTACTTTTTTCCTCAATCAGAGATCTTTCTGATTATGCTGTAGCAGATGAATAAGCAGTAGCTTACCATACTTTTTGTTCCTGCGGGAAGACTTCAAGCTCTTTCTCTGCAAAAATGGCGAGAGAGAGATGAAGTCTGACCATAACCTTTTGAAATTGATAAAGCCCTAGAAGTCATCATGTGTGTTGGCCCATCTCTCCCTTATGTAGTTCGCCGATCAACGGCTCTTAGAAATCAGTGGGTCCCACTTACAACATCCATCCGCACCTTGCTTTAACAGAAGAATATGTAGAGTAGATTCGCGTCAGAGTTTGTCGTGTTCTGTAGCTTCTTCGTACTTGATTGGAAATTAGTTGACTTTGTCGATTTTGCAGATATTACTGATGTCAGCAACTTTGGACTTAACAAAAATAGAGCATCAGTAGAATAGGCGTTGAGTGAATGAGCTTCACTCAATGCCAAAGTACTTAGACAAAATCCTGTCTTTCTAGGCATTGACAGCGTTGAGTGAGCAACCCTCACTCAATGCCTTTTGCCTTTGCCATTTCTGCAGCCTTTTCAGCATGCATGCCATAGAGAGCGTTGAATGAGCATGCCTTACTCACTGCTTTCTGCCTTAACTATTTTTCTGCTTCTTTAGCATCTTAGGCGTTGAGAGCATTGAGTGAGCACGCCTCTGAAAGTGAGTTGTTAGATCAAGAATACTCTAGAGGTGGGGGGTGAATAGAGTATTCAGGTTTTATAAAATTTTCAATTTATTTTATCTAGTGCAGCAAAAAAATTCAAAGCATAAACAACAAACCTAACAACTAACACAGCCATAGCAAGAAACAAAAGAAAAGGGCAATCCAGACAACACAAGAATTTATAGTGGTTCCCCTAAACTTGGATGCATCCACTCTTCTACCACCCTGGTAGGAATCCACTCAAATTTTTGATCAGGTGCCTGACACCAATGAGCATTTGATCAGGTGCTCAAAAACCAAACCTCAAGTCTTTTGATCATGTGACTTGCAACCAGGAATTACTTTTGAAGGAAGTTATAACCCTTTATACAGTGGGGGTGAGAGATGATATGGTCTTCTCATTCTCAATATACAACTGAGAAGACTTGTGGATATTGATTTTAGCAAAGGCTCCCCCTAAGGAATAGAATGGTTTAGAGAGATGGAGCCTTGTTGCAGGGTGATAGGACTTCAGTAGTTCAGCCTTAATCAGCAGCTGTTCAGGATCTTCTTTGACAGATAAAGTTGTAGTTGTCCTTTGAAGTGTCCTCGAATGTTGAAGACAAAAGACTCTTGATTTTGATTTGATGTTCTTCTTCTTCAGATAGCTGATGATCTTCAGAAATCTATGACTTCTTTTCTGTATCAGAAATCTATGGAAGAAAGGTGCAGAGAGTTTCTTAATTCAGACTGATTGTTATTCTTTGTCTATTTGTGACTGTGTTCTTCTATATTCTCTATCAGGTCTCTATGGGAAAAGAAAGGAAATTGCTTTTATATTTCCTGTCAAAATTCTCTTTCGAAATTTGGAATTCTCTGCAATCAATGCTGACGGCCTTGAGAATAATCTGCATTGATTTATTTCCCCAACTGTCCCATGGAAAAATGACAGACAATAATCCTGGAGAAGACCATAATCAATGCTCTATCTAACGGTTATATTCCAGAGAATATTTGAGCATTAATTACTCAGGAATTATTGCAGTAAGAAGGGGCAGAAGGATGAAAAATAACTAAGTATGGATTCGTCGAATTGATAACAGAAATCGTCGAGCTGAGTTCACAGTTCGTCGAGCTGAGTTGCTGAGTTCGTCGACCAGATGACTTCTGTTCGTCTAGCTGTGTTCCAAGATCGTCGAGCAGAGAGTAGAACTATATTCTCTAGAAACTTTGTTTTTTCTGTGTATAGAGTTCGTCGAGCTGATAACTGGTTTCGTCGACTGAAGTTCGGGAAAATATTTCTGGACTTAGAATAATTTCATATGCTTCTGGATGAAGGGGTTGAAGTGAGTTATCCAGAATTTGTCGACCTAAGAATTGGTTTCGTCGAGCTGAGGACCACTAACTGCTGCTGGATAACTCTAGCTATTGTGGTCAGAGTTCGTCGAGCTGAGAACTAATTTCATCGACCAAAGTATGACTCTGGACTTAGAATAAAGAGATGTTTTCTGATCTTGAAGTGTTGAAGTAAAGAATCCAGAAATCATCGTCCAGAGAACTTAGTTCATCGACCTGAGCCTAGAAAACATCTGAACTTGGAATGCTGAAGGTAGTCCAGAAATCGTAGACGTGAGAATGAAGTTCGTCGAGCTCAGCTCAGAGAATTTTCTCTGAGATCGTCGAGTTGAGCACGACTATCGTCGACCTGATTTCGACGAACGTCGACCCCATTTTACTTGGTCTTTAGAAAAATTCTAAGTCTTCAGTCTCTGGCAGTCTTGTTGATAGCTGGTCCATGTGATGTTGATTCTAAGGACTTGTCCTAGACTCTAGGACACAACCATGACCATGACTATACATTGTGAGTCATATGATCCTAACTTAGTGAACCTAGCCCAAATCTTACTAGGGATCCAACAATCTCCCCCTATTTGGGTGAGGTCACTAATTACAGGCTCAAATCAAAATTGAAAATCACAAGGCAAGAAAGCATATATCTGGCAGAGATCAATAACACATGCAACATATATATATATATATATATATATATATATATATATATATATATATATATATATATACATAAGCTCTGTTCAGAAATAGAAAGCAGTTATAAAAACATAACAAAAGTAAAGCAGTTCAGAATCACTTCTTTTGTTTCTTCTCTTTGTGCATTACTTCTTTACCTTTATCTCAGGCTTGGTAAAGACAATTTATCTGTTTGGATCTGAAGCTTGCACTTTTGTCATGGTCATATCAGCAGCCCCTATAATCTTCAAAGATGTGGCTCTGGGGACAACTGCTTCTGGGTGCAACTTCATGTAGTCATCAACATTGAAAAACTTGTTAGCTTTTCCATACATCTTAAGCTCTTCTTTCCTGTACTTAGACATTGTGGAATACTAAGAACGATCCTTTCCTTCAGCTTTGGCCTTATTAATCATAGAAAGGCCTACAAGTTCTTGGAACCTGGCCATTCTAGCTGTATTAGCTGTTTCAGGATCTTCAAAAGGAACAGGAGGAGAATTGAGTCTTTTAGGACTTTCAGCTTTCTGATCTGTAGGGAATGATAGCTATTATTGATGTTGCTGCTGTGGTTGATGCTGGAATTGATGTTTCTTGCCTGAAGAGTAATGCCTATGTTGGTTACTTCTAGAAGAAGATCTCCCTTGATGTCTCTGATATGTTTGGAATTGGGTAGATCTTTGGGAAGTTGTGCCTGAAGCACCAGCAGCTGGAAGAGGAGGAGGAGGTGGATCTTTTCTGTATTTCTGAGATGGAGGAGGGGAATATCTTCTGCTTCTCTTGCTCTCTTTCTGCTCATTCTTGGATAGCCACATCCAAGCTGGTATCCCTTTATATGGAGTTACCTTCAGAAGGATATAGTAGGGAGTGTCATTGGATGGATTTGGCTTAGGAGTAGGAGGAGGAAGAGATTTTCGCTTTTTAGATACTGGCTTCTTCTTTTTCTTAGCATCCTCATCAGAATCCTCATCAGAATCCTCATCATCCTCATCATCATCATCATCACTGCTATCCTGTGGATTATGATATAAAGCATCTAGATTTTTCAGTGTTTCATCAGATATAATGGGTTTCTAAACTTGGGATGGAGCTGGAGTAGATGCTGGAGCTGGAGCTGGAAGAGAAATTTCAAGAGGGGCTGGAGAACTAACTGTGACAGTGCCATCAACAGCTGCCTTATTTTCTTCTTCAATGTCAGCCCTGATTAACTCATCCAGATCAGGCAAGGGTGAGTCATCCAATATAAAAGTTGGGACTGAAGGGGAAGAGATAATTGGGGAAACAAATTTAGGAAGAGGTGAAGTAGGAACCTCTTGAGAAGCAAAGTTGTCCCTAAGCTGCTTAGCCACTTTAGGGCTTATTGGAGAGGTGTATGGGATAATAGCCAAAGATGGCTTAGTATGATCAGCTGGAGAGCAGCTCAAGAATGCAGTATCAAAATTTTTTAACAAATATTCTAAGTCTACTGTAGTATTAATGATGAAATCACCAGCAATAATTATTTCTTCTAGAGCTGACTCTTCTATATCCATGTCAGTCTCAATAAAATGAATAAAATCAATAAATTCTGAATCATCCGTTGTGGCTGCCTCTGCATCTGCTGGAGCTAGAGCTGCTGGAACTGAAATTTCTATTGCTGCTGGAGCTGCTGCAGCTTTTTCATCAAGCATCTCCCCGTACCTGGTTTCAGTAATAACTGGAGCCAGACACCTAAATGAAGAGGGGCAGCATAAAGGGCAGATATCTGGGCAGATAAGGTAGATATGGAAGTAGCAAGAGGTATAATGGCCTCTGCTATTAGAGTTTTGAGGAGGGGTGTGATGAGAGCAATGACAGATGAGATGATGGAGGGATCCAGTGATGGAGTGGTAGATGGGGTTGAGGTGGAAACATTTGGATGGATGGTAGATGTTGGTGAGGATGGAGGGATGGCATCTTGCATGGGGATATCCTGGATGGATGTATTGTGAGGAGAGGGAGTAGTGGGAGGACATGACAGTAGATTGAATGATGGTATGGAGGACAAATGTGGTGGAAGAGGAGATGAGGGTGGTGTTGGGGCTGGTATATCATGGGGGGATTGTGGTGATTGAGGTGGAGTGGGTTGATGGTATTCCTGGGTGGGTGAGGAAGGGAAGTTAGTAAGGTCTATTGGTGGAGAGGTAGCAGGTAATGTAGCTGTAGTAGGAACATGAACAGAGGGTTGTGGTTGTTGATGTGGTTGAAGTTGTTTTTGGAGTTGTTGATCTGGTTGAAGAGAGGGAGTATGAACTGTGGAGGGTGATTGTTGTTGAGTTGCTGGAAGGGATGGAGGTGTGGGGATGATCTCTTCAGCAGGGTGGGAAGTGGCCCTAACAGCCCTTGTGCTTTCAGAAGTTGGGGTGGAAGAGGTTGAAGCCTTGGATGGCTTGGATATAGTCCTCTCCCACCTGCCAAACAAGGCACAGGTGAGCCTCCTGCTGGCATTAATGAATATTATCGGGGAGACCAGTGATTCAGCAGCCTTATCCTTCAAGAAGATCCCTAGGATCCTTCCAAAACAGACTTCCTTATTATTGTTCTTTTTCTTTATTAGATCAAATATGATCTGAGCCCAGTCTACTTGTTTCTTACTTACCACTGCACACATGACCAAAAATTGATGTCTGGTAACGTACTCACGTGCAGTGTGCTTGCTTAGCAACACTTTCCCAACAATATCTGCCAGAAATTTGTATTCTGTAGATAGATGTTTCTTCAACAACTTATTCGGGTTATCTCCAGTATAACCCATCAAATTCAACATCCTATCACATTCTTCAGAATCTATTTCAAGTTCTTCTCCTCTATTATCCAAACCAAAGATTTTAGTTAATACGGAGGGAGATAGGGAGATAGTGTTACCCGTAATTGTTCCAATCATTGTATTTTCTTCTGTCGTCGAGGATGTATAGACCCATTCTCTTATCTCAGTTCCAGATAATTTTATCCTTGTCATCAAATTCTTTAGTTGTTGCTCTTCCAGAAGTTGCAAAATGTTTAGAAATATCGGATCTGAATGCTGAAATGAATCAAAGTCAACATCAAATCCGGTGTCGAACTTCATCGCAGCCAAAGTTCCCGCTGGAATCGCCATGAAATCACCTGCAAGAGAGAAAAACGACGATCAAGTGCAAGGGAACAGAAAGCGCGGGACGGAGGTCGAAGAAAACCTAGTTATAAGATTTTCTGGAATATGAATCGACAAACTCCGTTCCACGAAAAATAAGAAATTCTTCGACCTGAGATCGAAGAAATAATTGATAGTGAAATAATTCGTCGAGCTCAGCTGGAAGAGTTGAAGACATTTCATCGAGCTTCGTTCAACGAAAGTTTTCCTGAAGTGGACTCGTTGATCTCCGTTCGACGAACACAACTTCACTCACAGAGAATTCGTCGACCGTCGTTTGACGAAACTCTCACGAACTTTCCCTAGTTCGTCGAGCTCCGTTCGACGAATTCTGGAAAATTCGTCGAGTGCAGACAGAAATTAAACTAATTCTTCTCCATTGATCATTCCCAACTGATTTATAAAGAATAAGTGATTTCTCTCATCCAGAGGTTTGGTGAATATATTAGCTCTTTGTAAATTAGTGTAGATATAGACACGATTAATTTTGTTTTTGTCCACACACTCTCTAATGAAATGATGTCTAATGTCTATATGCTTAGTCCTACTGTGATGGACTGGATTTTGTGTTATTGCTATATCACTAGTGTTATCACAAAAGAGAGTTGAATTATTTATTTTGAGACCATAGTCTAGGAGTTGGTTTTGGATCCACAGCATCTGAGAACAACAACTGTCTGATGCAATATATTCTGCTTCAGCAGTTGAGGTGGATATATATGACTGTTTCTTGCAAAACTAGGATACTAACCTCATACCAAGGAACTGACAAGTCCCTGAGGTGCTTTTTCTATCAACCCTGCATCCAGCAAAGTCAGCATCTGAAAATCCAATTAAATCAAATTCTGACTAAGCAGGATACCATTGGCCTAGACTAGGACAACTCTTTATATATCTCAAAATCCTTTTAAAGAAAATTAGGTGAGATTTTTTTCAGTTCACTTGGAACCTAGTACAAAGGCATGTGACAAACATGATATCAGGTCTGCTTGCTGTAAGATATAATAGGCAAGCAACAATGCCCCTATATAATTTCTGATCCACAGGTTTCCCATGTGCATCAGAGTCAATCACATCATTAGTGGTCATGGGTGTTTTCTTTGCTGAGGCATCAGCCATCCTGTTGGGTACATTGGTTTAAATGTACCTGATTTGAAAAAGCCTCACCCAACTCAATGATATACATCAAAATGTATTTGATGTGTTTTGAGTTTACTTGTGCAGGTTAAGTATTTGCAGGACTGAAGCAAAAAGTTTCTAAGTCCATGTGTCGACACCCAGAGGGAAAGTGTCGACACTTAAGAAGACTTGTGTCGACACCCAGACAAGCAGTGTCGACACTTGGAGTCATTGTGTCGACACCAGGGATGCTAAGTCGACACCAGACAGAAAGTGTCGACACAAGGAGCTGTGTCGACACTCAATGAAGAAAGTGCAGTGAAGCAGTGTCGACACTCAACAGTTGTGTCGACACCCAGTGAAGCTGTGTCTACATCAGAAAGTGTCGACACTTGGAGCTGTGTCGACACTCAGCAAAAGTTAGCAGAGACTAAGTATAAGTGTCGACACCTAGAACAATGTGTCGACACTCAACAAAAGAGTCAACACTTAAAGAAAGTGTCGACACCCAGAACAATGTGTCGACACTCAACAGAAGAGTCAACACTTAAAGAAAGTGTCGACACCTAGAACAATGTGTCGACACTCAGCAGAAGAGACAACACTTGAAGTAAGTGTCGACACCCTGAACAATGTGTCGACACTTAGCTGAAGACTCAACACTTGAAGAAAGTGTCGACATAAGGAGCTGTGTCGACACTTAGCAAAGATCAGCAAGTTCAACAAATTATTCTAAGTACAAGTGTCAACACTAAGGGAATGTGTCGACACTCAGCTGAAGTCTCAACAGAAGAAGAAAGTGTCGACACAAGGAGCTGTGTCGACACTCAGCAAGTATCGACACTTAACAGATTCAACACATGAAGATGTGTCGACATAAAGGTATTGTGTCGACACTTAGAAGAATTCAGCAAAATACTGAAGTACAAGTACTTGTGTCGACACTCAATTTCAATGTCAACACATGAAGAAGAAGTAGTGTCGAGATACAAAATCTACAACACAAGGAGTTGTGTCGACACCTTGTAGACTAGTGTCTACACTTAGACAACATGTGTCGACACTTGGTCTATAAGTGTCGACACTTAAAGACAGATAGTCTCGACACTTCTAGACAGTTACAGAATTTTCAAGAACTGACTGGATGACTTGACAGCTGCCATTCTAGCCGGTCTACAGCACCTGTCAGAGTTGTCAGAATTCAGTTATGGACCAGACCAGCCGGTTACCATGAAGAAGGCCTATGAATAGGCTTACACTGTCTACAGAAATTGATGATTGTTGAAGTTGTCAAAGTTCAGATCATTGATCAAGTATTTTAACAAAGAAGATCTTGCTATCAATTGCAGATCTAAGAAGTTGGAGAGAGAGAGCTCCATCCAAGAAATCAGTTGTTGGAACCAGACTGAGAAGAAGGGTTCAGATTTATTCTGAATCTTAAGTAACAGAGATCAAGGATCAACTGCAGAAGGAGTCAATCTTATTGAGTTCTACTTTCAAGAAGCTTTGAAGAAAGCTAAGTCAGATTGAGTCCAGCTGAGTTCTTCCAAGAACTCATCAAGAAACTCACAACTCTTCTCTCTCTTTTCTCTAAGTTGTTGAGTCACATTATTATATTCATTTTTATCTTGTAGCATCCTTTGAATCTGAGTCTTGTAAGCCTGTAATTATAAAGGCTGAGGGTAGGAGAGTTTAATCTCTGAGTGTAGGCCTTGGTGGCTGAGTGTAGGCCTTGGTGGCTGAGTGTAGGCCTTTGTGGCTGAGTGTAGGCTTTGTGGAAAAGCTGAGTTGTAGGGCCTTGGGCCTGAGGTGTAGGAGCCTGATTTGGGTTCTGAGTTAGTGGAGGAGTTTGGCCGAATCTAGTACACTGCTAGATAGGCGAAGGGGGAAAGTGGATATACCCAAAGCTTGGGGAACCACTATAAAACTCTGTGTCTACTGTGTTTGTGGTTTGTTGTGTATGCTGTGTGATTGCTGTGCAATAGTAGATTAAATTCTGTGTTAGAAACTGATTGTTGCCATAAAAAGTTAAAAAGAATTTGGTCACATATTCACCCCCCCCCCTCTAGGTGTTTAGGTACTATATCTTTCAAGTGGTATCAGAGCCAGGTTACTGAAAAAAGGACTAACAGTCTGAGTAGATCTTGTTGGCAGATTCAACCTAAGTCAAATTACAGATTCAAGAAAATCAAGAACCATGGGTTCCATTGAAAATCACAAGGAATTGGGATCCATGAAATTACCTATATGCAGAAAGGAAATCTTTGGCATATGGAAGGAGAGGGTGATGCTGTTTATGGAAGTCTCAGACCTTAGGATTTATATCACAGTAAAGGCAGGGCCATATGTGCCCATGAAGGTGTCAGTAATAGATGCAAATCAGAGAACACCAAAGGATTTCTCTGAAATGACTAAGGATGAAATTGTTCTAGCCACCATGGATAAGAGGGCTCAGAACATAATAGTGAGTGCCATAGATGATGCAACTTTTCAGAATCTGATACACTGTAAGACAGCTAAAGAGATGTGGGAAACTCTTATTGTGTACATGGAGGGTTCTGAAGAAGTGAGGCAAGACAGAAAATCCTTGCTAAATCAAGAGTATGAAAGTTTTAGACAAGGAAAATCTGATAGCATAACTGAGTGCTATAAAAAGTTCTACAGGATAGTGAATGAGCTCATGTCCTATGGCAGAGAGTTCACTAATTATGAACTCAATGATAAGTTTCTAAGGTCCCTAACTAAAGATTGGGACACCAAGATCTGTGTCATTAGAGAAATGGCTAAGTTGGCAGAAATTCCTCCACCTATACTGTTTGGCAAACTGCTGTCTTATGAAATGCAGTTGACAGTGAGGAAAGAAGAGGAAAAATCAACAAGAAGTGAACACAAAGAAAGGACAGTAGCCTTCAAGACAGAAGTCCCCAGAAAGTACAGATGTAAGTCACCTTCTCCACCTCCAAAAGCAGCTGAATCTGAGTCAGATGAGACAGTCAGCACAAAATCTGAAAGCATTGAAAGTGATGAGGACTTTGCTGCCTTCACAAGACATTTTCAGAAATTCTTAAAAAAGAAACAGTGGAGGTCAAGGCCATCTTCTTCACAGGGAAAGGAAGACTCTTATTAGAAAAAGAAGTCTTCAAAGAAAGACAAGAAAAAGTCAAAGTCTAACAAAGCTACACTATCAAAAATTATGTGTTATTGCTGTAATAGACAAGGTCATGTGATAGCAGATTGTCCTGAGAAGAGAAAGGAGTCTAGTGACAAGAAAAGGACTCAATACAAAGGCAAGAAAGAAAAGTCATTTGTTGCCAAAAAGGAGAAGACTCTGTTAGATATTTCTTCATCAGAAACTGAGTCAGATGCTGAGGCATATATAGGGCTGTTTGCTGA
The DNA here is from genome assembly GCA_039583875.1 of Platanthera guangdongensis. Taxonomy (NCBI): domain Eukaryota; kingdom Viridiplantae; phylum Streptophyta; class Magnoliopsida; order Asparagales; family Orchidaceae; genus Platanthera; species Platanthera guangdongensis. Next base: position 211,212,782 of record CM077150.1, read on the forward strand.
GGAAGAAGAAGAAGAGTTCATCCAAATTATGAATTCTATATATGAACAAGAAGACAGTCAATGCCAAGGGCTAATGACATTGACTGAAAGTGACAAAATCCTGGAGCAGCCAGGACCCAGTAAGGTAAAAAGTTCAACTTTAAGTTCAGTTTCTTGTGCCAGTACAGAATCAGATTCATCATCATCAAATGATGAGAGTGTATCTGAGTCTGAAGAAGATATTCATCAGCTGATAGATGAATATAAAGTACTATTGTAAGCTTATAAGAAGAGCAAGTCCCTAGCCAAAAGTCAGGCAAAGGAAATTGCTAATCTCAAAGCTATGGCAACTGATTTTGAGAAGTCATTTGATCAAAAACTAAATGAGATAGCCAGATTGAAGCACATAACTGTGATTCAAATGGGAACTATGTCATTTAAGAATGATCAAATCAAGAGTCTGGAGATTAATCTTCAGAAGGAGAAGGACTTAGTTGCTAGGTTTTCTAAACCTAAGTCAGTTTTACCCATAATTGATGAATTTGTTCATCACAAAGGGAAAGCTGGACTGGGATTTACTAGACCTGCAAGGACTGTTCAGTCCAAGTCCAAGTCCAAGGGAAAAGCCCCAACACTCAACAAGCCAGTTGTGGATAAAACAGCTAAGACTGTACCTAAGCAAAGGTACAATAAGTTTGAGTGTTGGTGTTGTGGCAAGATAGGTCACTTTGCAATGGACTGTTGGCACAATGCTAGTGCCAAAGTGAGTAGCAAACTGCCTATTGGAAAACCAGTAGGTAGCTTTATCAGGATGCAAACTAACAAGTACCAAGGACCCAAAAATTCTTTGGGTTCTAAGGTTCACTAATCTGTTTTGCAGGTGAGTCCAAGTTGCCATGCCCCAATATGGTACTTGGACAGTGGATATTCCAGACATATGACTGGAACTAGGGGACTACTAAGTGACTACATTCCAATCAAAGATGGTCCAAAAGTAACCTTTGGTGGTTCTGAAAAAGGAATCATCAAAGGGTTTGGTAACATTTCTAGTAACTTAGTTACCATTACTCAAGTGGATTATGTTAAAGGGTTGAAACACAACCTAATAAGTATAAGTCAATTAAGTGATGTAGGGTATGACATCTCATTTGTTAAGAATGGTTGTCATATCAAGAGGTCAAGTGATCAAGAGATCATTTTGACAGGTTATAGGAAGAGGAATGTCTACTGCCTTGACATTATGTGTGAGACCAATGGTTCTCAAGTGTGTCTTGTAGCAGATGAGAAAGTCTCTCATTATGTCAAATGGCACAAGAGGCTATCTCATCTAAATTACAAGACAATTGGCAAACTCTTTAGCAAAGAGTTAGTGAGGAATGGTCCTCAAGTTAAGTGTGTTAAAGATGGTATTTGCTCAGCTTGTCAAAAGGGCAAGCAGACTAGATCCACCTTTAGAAGCATAGAAAACAAAGATGTTGTGAGGTGTTTATACCTCTTGCATATGGATCTCTTTGGTCCAATGCCAGTTCACAGCCTAGGTAGGAAGGTCTATACCTTTGTAGTTGTAGATGACTACTCAAGGTTTTCCTGGGTGTTCTTCTTAAGATAGAAATCTGAAACACCTAATGTCTTCTATAGCTTTGTCAAGCAAATTCAGAATGAACTAGACAGTACAGTGGTCAAGATTAGAAGTGACCATGGTACTGAATTTCAGTCTGAGAGTATGGCAAAACTATGTGAAGACTTTGGGATATTTCAAGAGTTTTCTTCACCTAGAACACCTCAGCAAAATGACATTGCTGAGAGGAAGAATAGAACCTTGATTGAGGTAGGTAGAACCCTATTAAGTGATACATCACTACAAAAATATTTCTGGGCTGAAGCAGTTAATACTGCATGTCATGTTATTAATAGGGCTACCATTACTAAAGGCCTCAACAAGATCCCCTATGAGGTTGTGAAAGGCAGGAAACCAAACATATCCTACTTCAGGATCTTTGGTTGCAAATGCTTCATACTTAACAATGGAAAGTCTTACTTGACTAAGTTTGCTGCCAAGTCCCAAGAGGGAATTTTTGTTGGGTACAGCAACAACAGTAAGGCTTATAGAGTCTACAACTTGTCTACACAAGTTGTAGAAGAATCTGTACATGTAGTATTTGATGAGACTAAACTTATTAACAATGAGTTGTCTAGTAGTGTATGCAGCTCCACAGGTTTAACAAAGAAGATGGACAAGCTCACTCTAGAAGAAGAATCTACTGCAAGACAGCAAGTAGAAGACAGTGGCTATTGTCCAGGGGGAGTACTACATGTACCAAATGCAGAAGAAGTACAAGGAGTGCAGCAAGATGAAGAATCTGAAGAGGTTCAACCAGAAGTCAGGATGCCTCCAGCCAATAGGCATCTTAGAGATCATCCAGTAGAGCAGATTATTGGAGATCCAAGACAAGGGGTACAAACAAGGAGCAGAAATCTGAATGCAGCAATCTACTCCAGTTTTTTATCTCAAGTTGAACCAAAGAAGTTTGAAGAAGCCATTCTAGATCCACAGTGGACTGAAGCAATGCAAGAAGAGCTGAATCAGTTCAAGAGGTGCAAGGTCTGAGAACTTGTTCCTAAACCTAAAGACCACAATATAATAGGAACCAAGTGGATCTACAGGAATAAGATGGATGAACAAGGTGTCATCATTAAGAATAAAGCAAGATTGGTTGCTAAAGGATATAGGCAAGAAGAAGGTATTGACTTTGATCAAACCTTTGCTCCAGTAGCCAGACTGGAAGCCATAAGGATGTTTCTTGCCTATGCAACCTTTCAAGGATTCAAAGTTTACCAGATGGATGTCAAGTCAGCATTTCTGAATGGTAATATTAAAGAGGAAGTCTATGTGGAACAGCCATCAGGTTTTGTTGATTCAACTCTACCTAATCATGTCTATAGACTTAGGAAAGCTTTATATGGGTTAAAGTAAGCCCCTAGGGCTTGGTATGAAACCCTATCTAGTTTCCTCATTGAGAACAAGTTCTCAAGGGGGAAAATAGATAAGACTCTATTCCTTAGGGAATCTAGAGGCAAAGTAATACTTGTCCAAATATATGTAGATGACATAATATTTGGGTCTACTGAAAGTAGCCTTTTCAAAAAGTTTGCAAAACTTATGTAAGGTCAATTTGAGAAGAGTAGTATGGGAGAACTTAAGTTTTTCTTGGGACTCCAAGTTAGACAGACTGAAAATGGTTTATCCATATGCCAGTCCAAGTTCACCCTAGAAATCATAAGGAAGTATGGTATGGATTCATCCAGTACCATGAAGACTCCTCTGGGGTCAAGTATGTCTCTTAGCAAGGATGATGCAGGGAAACCTGTAGATGAGTCTTTGTATAGAAGGATAGTTGGCTCCCTAGTATACTTGACTACCAGTAGACCAGATATCATGTATGCTACATGTGTCTGTGCAAGGTATCAAGCCTGCCCTAAAGAGTCTCATTTGACAGCAGTCAAAAGGATATTGAGATATCTAAAGGGCACTCCCTATCTAGGCCTCTGGTACCCTAGGAATGGGGATTTTGATCTAACAGGTTATTCAGATGCAGACTTTGTAGGATGAAAAGAAGATAGAAAAAACACTACTGGAACCTGTCAATTCCTAGGTGGAAGACTGATTTCATGGAGTAGCAAAAAGCAAACAAGTGTGGCTATCTCCATTGCAGAGTCAGAATATGTGGCTGCAGGAAGTTGCTGTGCTCAACTTCTGTGGATACAACATCAGCTTGAGGACTATGGAATTCAGGTAAGTAGAACTCCACTCTTTTGTGATTCTACTAGTGCTATTTCAATAGCCAATAATCCTGTATCCCATAGTAGAACTAAACATATAGAGATAAAATATCATTTTCTTAGGGAGCATGTAGAAAGAGAAGATATTTTATTGGAATATGTTAAAACTGATAATCAATTAGCTGATATGTATACTAAGCCCCTAGAAGAAGCTAAGTTTAATAGATTTAAAATTGAACTAGGAATGATAAACTTAGAGTAAGTTTACAGAATTGAAATTGGCTAAGTAAAAAGGTGTCGACACATAGAGATTTCTGTGTCGACACAGAAAGTAGGTGTCGACACTTCAGGAAAAAGGTGTCGACACATCTAGGAAGTTGGTGTCGACACTTCAGAATATTAGTGTCGACACATGTCTAGTAGGTGTCGACACATCCAAAGTGGAGTCGACACTTATGTCTTACTCAGAATTCTCTAAGTAAAGTCTCGACTAAATGTCGAGTTGAGTGGTGTCGACACATAAACAAGTGTCGACACATATAATCTATTGACTAAACTTGTGTCGACACATATGTGTGGAGACATTATGAGTCAGTGTCGACACTTATTGCCAGTGTCGACACAATTTAAGTTAGCTGCCCACCTGTTCATCTTCAAATCTAGAAAGGTATAAATAGGTCTTTGCCTTAGTCTGTCGACACGCTTTCAAAAGTTTCGAGACCAAAACTTGTGTGTCGACACCTCTCTTCTCTCAAGACAAATTCTACAAACCCTAATGGCGCCAAAGCTTGAGGAGAATGTCAACGAAGGGTACGAGCTGGTGTGGAATGCTTTTGATGATGCCGATCAAGAAATCCAGAATGTAATAACCCGAGTTGCCGACTCAGGGTTAGAATATCTTGTTTCAGAACCAATAAATATCTGGAAGAAGGAAGTCTTGGAATTCCTCCATGGAGCCAAGGTAGACGAAACTGGATTCAAGATCAAATCCAAGGTTCATGGTGAGAAGGTGAAGGTATCACCTAAGAGCTTGAGGAAGATCCTTTAGTTGCCAAGAACTAAAGAGGAAGATGAGGTTACTGCTTCAAAGACCAGGGAAGCTCTAACCTGGTGTGGTCTGGATTCTAAGATGAAGATTGGGTCAGTGTTTAACAGAAAGGGCATGAATAGCCAAGGGAAATTTCTATCTGAGATAGTTGGCAAAGTAATTCTCAATAAGACAGGAGGGCATGATAGGGTTTCTGCCTCTATGTTCAGTATTATGACCAGGATTATCTTCAATCTGAAAACTGTTTGGTCTGTTATAGTTTTTGAAAAGATAAAGGAAAGCTTGAAGAAGCCCAATCTGGGCAGGATCATAAGTCTATACCTAGCTGGTACAATACCAGAGGTTATGCAACAAGCTGCTGGAAGCAAAATCAACCACATGAGAAAAATGGATATGAGAATTTTCTCCAGATGGGACAGGGTATTGTCTAAAGAGATGCCAACCCCTGAGAAGATAGTTCCTGAGAAAGTATCACCACCAAAGAAGAAGAGGAAAACTGCTCCAGTGGCTCAAGTGTCCACTAGCAGCTCTGACAGTGAAGAACAAGTTGTCTTCTCACCTGATGAGCATGAAGAAGAGCCTGCTGTGAAGTCTCCAGCTCCTCCAAATACTGCTGAAATCCAGGGGGAGCATCTAGTTGTAGAAGAACCAACTACACTAGAAAGTGAACAAGCAACCAACATCATCCTAGAGGTACTCTCTGAACTAAATGCTTTCAATTTTCCTATAGAGGATACTGATTTGTCTGATGTTCATCAGCAAATTCAGCTGGATAGCCAAGTCCCAAATGCTGTCATAGAAGACACATCTGTTGTAGTAGAAGTTGTATCTGATCTAGTGGTTGAAGAGCTCAGATGTTCTCCTGCTCATTCTCCACAAGAGTATACAATGGAAGATTTATTTCTAAATCTGGATCAACAAGACTTTGACAAGGACAATGCTGCTGCTGAGGGGGAGAATGCTCCAATTGAGGGGGAGCAAGTGCAAATTCCTGAAGACCCTGCCAGGAAAGAGACTGAGAAGGCACCAGATGTGCAGACAGAGAGGCCCCCAAGCCCTAAGGAGAGGGTTGAAATTGCTAGCTCCTCAGCTTCTGAAGATGAGGAGGCTACCATGTCTAAGAAGCAGAAATTTCAGGTATTCAGGAGAAGGAGTCAGAGGTATAAGAAGGCTTTGCAAACTATAGCACCACAGCCTATAGTTCAGCCAGCACCATCAATTGATTATAGTGCATTGATGGTTGCTATGTAGATCAAGTTGGATGAGCACAGAAAAGCAATTGAGAAGTATGTGGATGAAGGGCAGAAATCATTATAGTTTGATCTAGCCCAGGACATAAAGTCAATAAGATTTGAGATGAATCTTAACAAGAAGGAGATGACAGACTGCTTCCACAAAGGGGGGAATGCAGTGGTGTACTTAGCTACACACCAAGAAAAGATAAAGGCTCAAGTAGATGACATAGCATTGAAGCAGGGGTATGTTCTAGAGAACCAAATCAGGATGAATGATAATTTAACTGCTTCCCATAATGTTATTGCCACAGAAATGAAGAACATAGCTGCTGGACCTTCTACCTCTTCTGCTACTGTTAAAGCTGAATTTGACAAAGTATTCCAAGAAGAAATCACTGCTATTAAGACTGTCATTCAAGAATCTCAAAAGCTCATAACTGACAAACTCCAAAGGTTAAAACCTTTCTTTAAAGATGGAGTTAATTATTTGGATAATCAAGTGAGATTTCAGAAAGATGATGTCAGAGATCATATAGAAAGAGAAGTCATAAAGGGGGAGAGAGTGTTAGTCAAGGCCAGCTCTGATCATGCCAAGTGGATATCAAATTCTATCAGAGCAACTCTTGGATATCCTCCTCTTTGTGATGATGATAATGTTGCTGAATCTGGAATTCATCCTACATATCTAGGAGGGGAGCAACCTGAAGTAGCTCAAGTCATCTACCCTCCTCCAGATTTTGACATGATTCATGCTGACATACAGTCCATGTATAGCCCACCTGGGGGTAAGGACAATGTAATTCTTGAGAAAGTTGTTCAGCCAATTTCTGAAGCCATGCAAGAGGCACTGCAGAAAGAAGAAGAGACTAGATTGTCTAAGAAGAGGTTTAGGGAACAAGCTAAACAAAGACCAGACTTTGAGTAGTGGAGCCCTACCTCAAGGAATATTATATTGACTGCCTGGAAAGCTGCCAAAGATAACATTCAAGACAGGAATAAGTGGTTTTCTGAAACTGAATGGAGGAAACATGAATCAAGGCAGGAGGCCATAGTTCAATATAGAAGGAAGGCCAAGATGGGAAAGCTACCTCCTACTGCTCAGGAGCCTAACAAGTACTTCCCTAAGCCTTACCATTACTTTGAAAGGCAAAAGATCAAAGCAGAAGAACAAAAGAAAAAGGACTTGAAAGGCAAGAAGCATGCTGATGCTGAAGTTGCTGATGCTCCTGTTCAAGCCAGAGTTCAAGCTAGAAAAGGAATAGTCATTAAGGAGGCTGAACAAAAATAGCTTAGAAAATTTCTTAAGTTTACTATGTATTCTTTTGATATAAAACATTATGTAAACTTTAGAATTTTGTATATGACAAAGTATTGGAACAATGTTTTGTGTGATAAATTTATTGTGTAATAAATTTGTTTCATAATTGTTCTGTGATGATGACTATGTATACATGTGTGATTGATACATGTTTATGTTTACCCTGCTATATATAATCCTGCTTTACATCATTTTGTAATTTAATTATGAATGGTGTATATCATTGGCTAAGGGTTATGAATTCTCCAAATAGGGGGAGATTATTGGGTACATTGGTTTAAATGTACCTTATTTGAAGAAGCATCACCCAAATCAATGATATACATCAAAATGTATTTGATGTGTTTTGAGTTTACTTGTGCAGGTTAAGTATTTGCAGGACTGAAGAAAAAAGTTTCTAAGTCCATGTGTCGACACCCAGAGGGAAAGTGTCGACACTTAAGAAGACTTGTGTCGACACCCAGACAAGCAGTGTCGACACTTGGAGTCATTGTGTCGACACCAGGGATGCTGAGTCGACACCAGACAGAAAGTGTCGACACAAGGAGCTATGTCGACACTCAATGAGGAAAGTGCAGTGAAGCAGTGTCGACACTCAACAGTTGTGTCGACACCCAGTGAAGCTGTGTCTACATCAGAAAGTGTCGACACTTGGAGCTGTGTCGACACTCAGCAAAAGTTAGCAGAGACTAAGTATAAGTGTCGACAGCCAGAATAATGTGTCGACACTCAACAGAAGAGTCAACACTTAAAGAAAGTGTCGACACCCAGAACAATGTGTCGACACTCAACAGAAGAGTCAACACTTAAAGAAAGTGTCGACACCCAGAACAATGTGTCGACACTCAGCAGAAGAGACAACACTTGAAGTAAGTGTCGACACCCTGAACAATGTGTCGACACTTAGCTGAAGACTCAACACTTGAAGAAAGTGTCGACACAAGGAGGTGTGTCGACACTTAGCAAAGATCAGCAAGTTCAACAAATTATTCTAAGTACAAGTGTCGACACTAAGGGAATGTGTCGACACTCAGCTGAAGTCTCAACAGAAGAAGAAAGTGTCGACACAAGGAGTTGTGTCGACACTCAGCAAGTATCGACACTTAACAGATTCAACACATGAAGATGTGTCGACACAAAGGTGTTGTGTCGACACTTAGAAGAATTCAGCAAAATACTGAAGTACAAGTACTTGTGTCGACACTCAATTTCAATGTCGACACATGAAGAAGAAGTAGTGTCGAGATACAAAATCTACAACACAAGGAGTTGTGTCGACACCTTGTAGACTAGTGTCGACACTTAGACAACATGTGTCGACACTTGGTCTATAAGTGTCGACACTTAAAGACAGATAGTCTCGACACTTCTAGACAGTTACAGAATTTTCAAGAACTAACTGGATGACTTGACAGCTGCCATTCCAGCCGGTCTACAACACCTGTCAGAGTTGTCAGAATTCAGTTATGGACCGGACCATCCGGTTACCATGAAGAAGGCCTATAAATAGGCTTACACTGTCTACAGAAATTGATGATTGTTGAAGTTGTCAAAGTTCAGATCATTGATCAAGTATTTTAGCAAAGAAGATCTTGTTATCAATTGCAGATCTAAGAAGTTGGAGAGAGAGAGCTCCATCCAAGAAATCTGTTGTTGGAACCAGACTGAGAAGAAGGGTTCATTTTTATTCTGAATCTTAAGTAGCAGAGATCAAGGATCAACTGCAGAAGGAGTCAATCTTATTGAGTTCTACTTTCAAGAAGCTTTGAAGAAAGCTAAGTCAGATTGAGTCCAGCTGAGTTCTTCCAAGAACTCATCAAGAAACTCACAACTCTTCTCTCTCTTTTCTCTGAGTTGTTGAGTCACATTATTATATTCATTTTTATCTTGTAGGATCCTTTGGATCTGAGTCTTGTAAGCCTGTAATTATAAAGGCTGAGGGTAGGAGAGTTTAATCTCTGAGTGTAGGCCTTGGTGGCTGAGTGTAGGCCTTGGTGGCTGAGTGTATGCCTTTGTGGCTGAGTGTAGGCTTTGTGGAAAAGCTGAGTTGTAGGGCCTTGGGCCTGAGGTGTAGGAGCCTGATTTGGGTTCTGAGTTAGTGGAGGAGTTTGGCCGAATCTACTACACTGCTAGATAGGCGAAGGGGGAAAGTGGATGTACCCAAAGCTTGGGGAACCACTATAAAACTCTGTGTCTACTGTGTTTGTGGTTTGCTGTGTATGCTGTGTGATTGCTGTGCAATAGTAGATTAAATTCTGTGTTAGAAACTGATTGCTGCTATAAAAAGTTAAAAAGAATTTGGTCACCTATTCACCCCCCCCCCCTCTAGGTGTTTAGGTACTATATCTTTCACATCCCAAACTTTTTGATAAGCTCTTTTGTGTATTTAGCTTGGGAGAAGAATATGCCATCAGTCAACTGCTTCACTTGGAGACCAAGGAAGTAGGAGAGCTCACCCATGCTACTCATTTCAAATTTTGAATGCATGAGGTCAGAGAACCTCTTGCATAATTTGGAATCAGTAGACCCAAATATGATGTCATCCACATATATTTGCACTAACAATATTTGATCCTCATGATGTCTAGTGAAAAGTATTCTATCTACTATGCCTCTAATGAATTTATGCTCTATGAAAAACCTAGCAAGGGTCTTCTACCAAGCTCTTGGAGCTTGCTTGAGACCATAAAGAGTTTTATGCAATTTGAAAACATGATAAGGGTGAGTTGCAGAGACAAAACCTGGAGGTTGTTCAACATAAACCTCTTCTTTAAGTACTCCATTCAGGAATGCACTCTTCACATCCATCTGATACACCTTGAATCTCTTATGGGCTGCATAGGCAAGGAATATTCAGATTGCCTCTAACTTGACACTGGTGCAAAGGTTTGGTCATAATCTATTCCTTCCTCTTGCCTATATCCTTGAGCAACAAGCCTAGCCTTGTTCCTCATTATTGTACCTTGGGCATCCAATTTATTTCTGTATACCCATTTGGTTCGAATGACTGGATAGTCTTGGGGTCTTGGAACCAAATCCCAAAATCTACATCTCTCAAATTGGTTTAATTCCTCCTACATTGCAATGATCCAGTGGGGATCTTGATCTGCATCATGAATGGATAGAGGTTCAACTTGAGAGAGAAAATAGGCTTGCATCAAATCTTGGTTGAGTTGATGCCTGGTCTGTACACCTGCTGATATGTCTCCAATCACTTGAGATCTGGGGTGATCTCTAAGTTTGACAAGATCAGTGAGTGGAGTTGGTTCTGCAACAGCATTAGGAACTAATTCCTCTTGTGGAATTATGTTTGCTGTTGGGGTAGATCAATTCCTTCAGTGCCTTCATCTTCACTTTCTTCAATGACTTGTGAAGGATGTGTTGGAACCTCCTGGGTGAGGTTTAGTCCATCCAAACTCTCACACAAGTGAGGTACCTGCAAAGTGCTATTAGTAGAAATCTCTTTCTCCTTGCAAGAAATGTTAGCTTCATCAAAAGTAACATGAATAGACTCTTCAATTTTTAGAGATGATTTATTCAAAACCCTATAAGCTCTGCTTACTTTGGAATATCCTAGAAAGATTCTCTCTTCAGCCTTAGCCTCAAACTTTCTAATATATTTTTTTTGTTTTGTGAATATAACATATACATCCAAATACTTTAAAATAGTTGATTTTAGGTTTCTTCTCTTTAAGTAATTCATAGGGAGTAATATTTTTTAGTTTGTGAATTAAACTCCTGTTCGGGACATAATTTGCTGTGCTTACAGTCTCTGCCCAAAAGGTTAGGGGCATGTAAGAATCTGCAAGCAATGTACCTGCAGCTTCAATGAGTGTCCTATTTTTCCTTTCAGCTACCCCATTTTGTTGTGGACTTCTAGGAGCTGAGAAGCAATGCCTGATACCTTCCTTCTCACAAAACTCATGCATAAGAAGAGACTCAAACTCTGTACCATGGTCATTTCTGATCAATGCAACATGAGTAGAGAACTCAATCTGTATGGTCCTGTGAAAATCTGTAAGAACCTTAAAGGTATCTGACTTAGATCTCAGAAAGGATACCCAAGTGAACCTAGAGAATTCATCCACAATAACTAAGGTGTAGGATTTCCCTCCTAGGCTTTGTACAACAATGGGTCCAAAGAGATCCATGTGTAGCAAATACAAAATCCTAGGAGAATCACTTTTATTAACAGATTTAAAACTAGATTTAGTTTGCTTGCCTAGTTGACAAGCCCTGCAAAGGACTTCCTTCTTGTAGGGACCAGAAGGTAAACCTCTAACAAGGTTGTCTTTTGATAGCCTAGCAATGTTTTTCAAGTTTACATGACCTAGCCTTTTATGCCATAAATCATTCTGGTTACTAATCAAATTGAGTAAGCACATATCAGAATTGGCAGAAAGAAAATCAACTAAATATATGTTACCTTGTCTATTCCCAATTAAAATAGTTTGGTTTTCTTTATTAGAAATAGTGCAAGAAGATGAGTTGAAGTGTACTTGATAACCTTCATCACACAGCTAACTTATGGAGATGAGGTTATGCTTGAGTCCTCTGACATATGTTACTTTCTTGAAAGTAATAGCTCCAATCTTCACTTCTCCAAATCCTTCTGACTGGCCACATTTGGAATCCCCAAAGATAACCTTTGGCCCCAGCTTGGACTTGTATTTGTGTAAGATGTCCTTATTGCTAGTCATATGTTTGGAGCAACCATTGTTCAGGTACAATGTTTGATTTTTTGCAGGACAGCTCTTCACCTGCAGTGAAATACAATTAATTGTTCTTGACCCAGGTTACCTTAGGTCCTTTGTTTTGCTGCTATGAAAAGCTAGATATTACAGAAAATTCTGGTTGGGATTTGTATCCTAAAGGGTGATATCTTCTTGGTGGTATAACCCAATCAGCTATAGGATTAAAAGGTTTCCTAGAATTATTTGAGTTGTTGTTGAAATTATAATTTTTGTTAAGTCTTTCTGGGTTTGACGAATTTTTGTGAGTTCATCGACCAGAGTTCGGCGAATTGGGTTGAGATCATCGATCTCTACCCAGAGAATGAACATATTCATTTTCTGTGCCCCCACGTTCGTCGACCTATGCTCGACGAACCATACAGAGTTCGTCGATCGCAGTTAGACGAATAATTATAACTATAGTTTTCGTTCAAAGTTCGTCGATCTGGGTTCGACGAACTGGCTGCATTTGGTCGATCTAAGTTCGACGAATTCTGCTGAACCTTGTCTTTACTTAAGGTTTTCTGATTTTTGGTTTTCAGACCTATTGATTTGGGAATATTTTCTATTGTTTATTTATGGTTTATTTTCTCTTTCCCCTTAGCAGAAACAAATTTGATTGGGGTTGTCAGTATGTTTTTCTTGAGGATGGGGGGCAAACTTGATGAAGCACCCAAGCCTAGCTTGCCATTGAGTCTGGCATTTACAGTGCTTGTGATGTCCATCTGCTTGAGGCTTCTTCCATTAAGAGTTTCCTCAAGTTGTTTAGCCTCACAAAGCTCAGTCTTTAACATTATTATTTGTTCATTAGCTAAGGTTAATTCATCTTTTAACCTATTATTTTCAGAGTTGACATTCTCTAGGTTTCCTAATTTTTCTCTAAGAGTTTTAATCTACTTTTCTGAGTTTATTAAGTCTATACATATTGTTTTAAATTCAAATATAAAAGAATCAGAATTGTAATCAAAATAAGACAATACCTTGTCAGCTTCAGAATCTGAAACTACTTCATTTTCTGAATCTTCTTCTTCTGAATGGCTCCTGGAAGCATCAATTTACATGAGGCAAACCTCCTTGTCCCTTGCCTCTTCCTCATCTTCACTGGAGCTAGAAGATATTGATTCATCTTCAGTCTCACTCCAGGTTTCAGCCACAAAACCCTTCTCCTTCTTCTTGTGTTTGCTAGAAGAAGGTCTGTTGTTGTGGTGTCTCCTAGTGTCTTTCTCTCTTCTCTTTTCTTTCTTTTGATTCTCTGGACACTCAGAGATGAAGTGTCCAGGTTTCTTGCAACCAAAGCATACCACTTCTTTAGTTGGTGTTTTATCATACCTTGGTTTGTCATCCTCCCTTGATGACTTTCTCCTGAAGTCCTTTCTTGCCATTTTGTACAATCTTTTGGCAAAAAGGCTCATCAGCACTTCATTTGTTATTGGATTCTCTGTCTCCTCAGCAGCCTTGAATGCAATGCTTTGTTCTCTTGTTGCTGGAGGAGGTGTTCTTTGCTCAACTGCCTCTCTGGACTTGATCAGCTGTTCATAGGACTTGAGCTTGCCTAATAGAGATTCAATGGAGCTCTCATTTAGGATTCTGGCCTCCTTGATGGGCCAGATCCTTGAATCCCATGAGCTTGGGAAGCACATAAGGATTTTGTCATTCACCTCAGTGAGGGTGATGTCATTGTGTAAGGTTTTTAGCTCATTGATGATTGAGCTTAACCTATTATACATTTCAGCTACTGACTCAGCTTCCTCTTTCTTGAAATTCTCATATAAGGATATGAGGTTGGATCACCTACCCTTTCTTTCATCTGCTGATCCAACCACCATTTGGTTTAGGGAATCCCAGATGGCTTTGGCTAAAGTTCATTCAGCAATCTTTTGGAATATATCATCTGACATAGTCTGTGCTAGTATATTCATTGCTTTAGCATCAGCAACCTTGGCCTTCTTCTGAGCCTCAGTCCACTCAGGTGGTGGAACTGTATTTGTGCTTGAAGCTACTATAGATGTAGAGGCAGTGGCTTGAGGAGGACCTGTCAAGATGGAATTGTATATATCTTCATCAATAGAGTTCATATACAATTTAATTCTTGCCTTCCAGATGGCAAACCTATTTAGGTTGCAAACTGGAGGTCTGGTGCTTGCATAGTCTTTGTTCTGTGCCATTATTGTGTATGTAATCTAAATAAAAATAAAGATAAAAGATGAAATCTGATCTAACACAGGATCTTTGATTCAAGTGTTAGCTTGTACACCAAGGAATACAGGCTCTGATACCAATTGAAAATGAGCTGTTAGATCAGGAATACTATAGAGGGGGGGGTATTCAGGTTTTATAAAATTTTCAATTTATTTTATCTAGTGTAGTAATAAAATTCAAAGCATAAACATCAAACCTAACAACTAACATAGCCACAGCAAGAAACAAAAGAAAAGGGCAATCCAGACAACACAAGAATTTATAGTGGTTCCCCTAAAGTTGGGTACATCCACTCTTCTACCACCCTAGTAGGAATCCACTCAGATTTTTGATCAGGTGCCTGACATTATTGAGCTTTTGATCAGGTGCTCAAAAACCAAACCTCAAATCTTTTGATCAGGTGACTTGCAACCAGGAATAACTTTTGAAGGGAGTTATAACCCTTTATACAGTGGGGGTGAGAGATGATATGGTCTTCTCTTTCTCAATATACAACTGAGAAGACTTGTGGATATTGATTTTAGTAAAGGCTCTCCCCGAGGAATAGACTGGTTCAGAGAGATGGAGCCTTGTCGCAGGGTGATAGGCCTTCAGAAGTTCAGCCTTGATCAGCAGCTGTTCAGGAACTTCTTTGACAGATAAAGTTGCAGTTGTCCTTTGAAGTATCCTGGAATGTTGAAGATAGAAGACTCTTGATTTTGATTTGATGTTCTTCTTCTTCAGATAGCGGATGATCTTCAGAAATCTGTGGCTTCTTTTTTGTATCAGAAATCTATGGAAGAAAGGTGCAGAGAGTTTCTTGATTCAGACTGATTGTTATTCTAATTTGTTTGTGTGTGACTGTGTTCTTCTGTATTCTCTATCAGGTCTCTATGGGAAAAGAGAGGAAATTGCTTTTATATTTCCTGTCAAAATTCTCTTTCGAAATTTAAAATTCTCTGCAATCAATGCTGACGGCCTTGAGAATAATTTGCATTTATTTATTTCCCCAACTGTCCCATGGAAAAATGGCAGGCAATAATCCTGGAGAAGACCATAATCAATGCTCTATCTAACGGTTATATTCCAGAGAATATTTAAGCATTAATTACTCAGGAATTATTGCAGTAAGAAGGGGACAGAAGGATGAAAAATAACTAAGTCTGGATTCATCGAACTGATAACAGAAATCGTCGAGCTGAGTTCACAGTTCGTCGAGCTGAATTGCTGAGTTCGTCGACCAGATGACTTCTGTTCGTCGAGCTGTGTTCCAAGATCATCGAGCAGAGAGCAGAACTATATTCTTTAGAAACTTTGCCTTTTCTGTGTATGCAGTTCGTCGAGCTGATAACTGGTTTCGTCGACTGAAGTTCAGCAAAATATTTCTGTACTTAGAATAATTTCAGATGCTTCTGTATGAAGGTGTTGAAGTGAGGTATCCATAATTCATCGACCTAAGAATTGGTTTCGTCGAGCTAAAGACCACTAACTGCTGCTGGATAACTCTAGCTATTATGGTCAGAGTTCGCCGAGCTGAGAACTAAGTTCGTCGACCAAAGTCTGACTCTAGACTTAGAATAAAGAGATTTTTTCTGATCTTGAAGTGTTGAAGTAAAGAATCCAAAAATCGTCATCCAGAGAACTAGTTTGTCGACCTGAGCCTAGAGAACATCTGAACTTGTAATGCTGAAGGTAGTCCAGAAATCGTCGACCTGAGAATGAAGTTCGTCGAGCTCAGCTCAGAGAATTTTCTCTGAGATCGTCGAGCTGAACATGACTATCATCGACCTGAGTTCGACGAACGTCGAACTCATTTTACTTGGTCTTTAGAAAAACTCTATGTCTTGAGTCTCTGGTAGTCATGTTGATAGATTGTCTATGTGATGTTGATTCTAAGGACTTGGCCTACACTCTAGGACACAACCAGGACCCTGACTATACATTGTGGGTCATATGATCCTAACTTAGTGAACCTAGCCCAAATCTTACTATAGATCTAACAGCCTCTCTCAATGTCTTTTGCCTTAGCCAGATTTTCTGAGTCATGGCGTTGAGAGCATTGAGTGAGCACGCATCACTCAACGTTTTTTGCCTTAGCCAGATTTTTCTGCTCCTTAGAGTTGAGTGAGTAAGTTTTACTCAATGCCAAACTACTTATCAAATTTTATTCTGTTTAACTGGCGTTGAGTGAGTAAGGTACACTCAACACATTTGGATTTAGCCAAATATTAGTGCTTCTTTGCTGTGGCTTTGACTTATAAGGAAATATTCAATGAATATAGAGTAAGGCATTGAGTGAGTGATACTCACTCAATGCCTGTGGACTTATCCAGTTTTCTGCCCATATCCTCTTTGGCTTTTACAAAATTAGTCAATCTCAAAACCTTTTGATGTATGGCATTGAGTGAGTTGAATTCACACAATGTGTAACATCCCATTTCCAACTAGACCCCTAAGGGTGGTTTTGGCCATGACTAGGGCATGACAAAAACCTAGGAAACTAAAAAGGGCCAAGTGATAGAAGTCCAAGGTGACAATCACCTTGGTCTACCTATGGCAAAACCTCATCACAAAACCAAGGGTTTGACCTTAGGGCTTCACCATGACTCCATGACCCCACCACAACATCACTAACCTATCAGAGGGTCCAATAGAGCCTTAAGGGTCCATTGGAGTCAACCCAAAGTGGCCAATTTGACCTTGGACCACCATAGGCCTAAATTGGGTAAGGTGCCCTAACAAAGGGCAGTTGGCCTCTAATGTGCCCAACCAACCTTGCCCAGGTCTTCCTAGACCTAAAGTGAGGTCAATGGGTCACTATAGACACATTGGGTTTAGTCTTAGAGGCCAAGTTGACCCAAGTCAACTGCCCCTAATCTTGTCAAAGTACCCTTACCAAGGGTAGGTGACCTCTAAGGTGCAAGGTAACCCTACATAACCCTTCCTAGACCTCAAGGGAATCCATGGGGCCACCAAGGACTCCTTGGGGTCAACCCAAATTGTCATGTTGACCCAAGTCAACACAAGCCCTAAAGAGGTTAAAGTGCCCTTACCAAGGGACAAGTGACCTCCAAGATGACAAGTCAACCCTATCCAACCCAACCTAGGCCTTAGGGGAGAGCAATGGGTCACCAGGGACTCTTTAGGGGTAACCAAAAAGGTCAAAAAGACCATGGTCAACCCAAGCCTACCTTGGGTCAACCTAGCCCAAATAGGCAAGCCCAAGTTCAAACCTCCTTATGTGGCTTCTTTAGGAGATGATGTGTATGGATGGGCTGCCAATAGACCTCCAGATTGACCAAGTCAACTTGGTGACTAGGAGAGAGAGTGAGCTTCATTTCCATGGTTATGGAGGAGAGAGAAAAATGAAAGAGGAGGGAAGGAAGTGGCTCGGCCAAGGGAAGGCCAAAGGCCACCTTTAATGGCTGAATTCAACACCCATAGGGAAGGGGAGAAGTTTCCAGCCGCTTCCCTAGCCACCAAGGGCCTGGTTCAGCCCCCTCTACTGTGGCCGAATGTAGCCTTTAATGGCCTTAATGGCCATTGATGATCCAGCCTCTCCCCTCCCCATCTGAGGCTTTAAACATCTTTAGTGGGCCGAGAGGAGGATTTCCCAACCCTTACCTGAAGAAACTGATCCTCCCCACTGTGTAGTTGCAGAAACCGAGCGGCGCCGCCTTCAAAGATGGATTCCCGGCGATCTTCTCGACTTCAGGCCGCCGGCAAGGTCCTCCTCCACTCCTTCTTTCAGGGGTAGTTCTTAGGAATCATAGTGGCCAAGGTTCGGGCTCAATTGAGCCCGATCCAAAGGGAAATTTTCCTGGTTTTTCCGCAAAAATGCAACCATCGCGATTGCCGGAATAGGGCTCTATGGCAGCTGTGATGCCACCTGGCGACAGCCACCACCTCAATGGAGGTGATGGTGGCGGTGGCCGGTCGGGGAGGCGGCTGGATGGCCGACGGTAGCCATTTGAAATTGGCCCAGGAAAAATGAATCCTGGCCGTCGGCTCAAGGTAGAAGATGAAGGGATCCCGTCCACTTTGCGCCAAGATTCGTGCCATATTAGATTCTAAACTATAGTATATAAATTTCTGATTATTTAATTATGTCACAGATTTTGTATTTATTGGTTTTAATTTTTAAAAATACTTAGGGGCTGTTTCATAACAAGTGGTCAACACAAATGTTGTAGCCTGGAGGGTCTAGTTTATGCCAAAATTGATTTGAACCCATTTGGGTGCTGGTTTGACCAGGGCACTCATTTTGGTGAGGTCTGTCCCTAGGGCTATCCTGAGATTCAAATGGATGCCCACCCATAATCCTTTGTCCAAATGATCTGAGATTTGGGAAGGGAGTCCACCATAGCTATATCTAGCGCCTGTCTAAAATTCAGAATTTTTGGAGAACATTTGCCTATAGTTTTTAGGAAAATTTAATAATCCATGAATAAATTAATTAGGTGTCCTAAACACTTCAAAATCCCCCCAAATTTGGGTGGGAGGTCTTAGAGGGCATGTTAGTTCTCTGGTAAAAGTTTCATCTCATTGGGAGATGTTTAGGTTAGGTATTGATCCAACCCTAGGTTGACCCCTTTTACGGTTGACTAGGTCAAGCACTCCCTTTGGGTTTTGAGTGGTCAAATCACCTTAATAGAGGCTGATATTTTGTCCACTGACTCTCTATAGTATTACTCACCCTCCACTGGAATTTGGAGTGGTTAACAGTAGGGTAGCCCTAGAACCCTAAGGTAGGTCCCTTAATGGGGATTTTTTGGGTTTGAAGATCATGGGGTCAAATGACCTTGGATTGACTTGAAAATTGGTGGAGAGGACCATAGGCTTAGTATGGTCCACTGGCTAAAGTTTTAGGGAATTTGGATGCCTTAAACCTCCTCAAAACCCTAACCCTAGCTTAGTGCACAAACTTTGTGGTGAACGAATATGTCACTAAAACTCTTTGAAAAGTGATGAGATTTGGGTTGAGTAGTTTTTAAAGATAGTACAAGCTTTGGAGATTTTATCATGAATTTAGGATTAATATTTTGGATACGTCATTAACAATTTAATAATTTGTATTATGTACTTAGGAATTTATTATGAAGTAAATACTTGCTGGAAATTGTTGACATTTATCCAGAGGAACTTTCATTATGTTTTAAAGCTCTGTAAAGTTTTATAGAAGTTTTGGATTATTATGTTTAAGGGTTGCTTCATTAAGTATGGTTTCCCATGAAAATTTAATTTAATTTATTTTGGAGTCTAGCAAGCCTGTAAAATTCTGATTTTGGTACAATGATCTTTTCTGAACCATATTAAGATTCTGTAATTTTTACATAATTTTCTGATGAGTAATTTTTGTACTTCCTTCTTTACATATGATTAAGGGAATTATTTTGGATAAATTAATTAGAGGTCAAATAATTTCTGAAAAATTATGGAAATTACTATCTAGTCATATATCTCTGTTATTTAGTGATCAAAAGTTTTGGGTGGCCATTACTTGAGTAGATCATATGGTTCATGTTCAAAATTGCCCATGGCCAAACATTTGGGAAAATTTAATAAATATCAAATTAATTAGAAAAATTATGGATCTCTGATTTTAGAATAAATTTGTTATGACAGACCTCTGGTAAATTTTCTAGGAGATTTGAAGGACAATCCGGAGTACCACCTTTAAACATCTCATATAGTATAGGGTGGTTTGCATATAGTAACTGCGGAAACCGAACTAGAGTGGGTAATGAATTTTGAAGAGTTGAATCATCGGTAGGTTGCTGGTTTGGGTAAATAATGGAGTTCATCATTGGAATACAGGATTAGTAGAGTGAGAGGTTGACTAGTGTTAGGTGGTGCTCGAGATCACCGAATGATTGTCCTTCCCGTAGGGAGGAAGTGTTTAATGCACTAGGGCTAGATTCAGTAAAATTAATTAAGGGTTAGGAAATTGGGTAGCAACCAATAATAGTAAGTGCCTTTCGAAAGAGAGCTTTGGGCGTAATCCCATCGTAGTTCCTGGTACCTTTGAGAGCCCTTCATGGGGTATACCTTGGGCACTCCTGGGCTAACGTAAACTGAAGGAGTGATAAATCTTAAAGAGCAACTAGAATAATTAGGGGTTCACTTTCACACACCCTGGTGTCTCGGTAAGTTGGTTTGACTCGGTTGATATTTGTGAGGGGCAGGATGGCCCGACGATCTTTAGCTCGGTTGATGTTTGTGACGGACATGATGGTCCGGGGAGCTTTGGCTTGGTGCTGATACATAAGGTTGCATGTGCATAAAGTAAAGGTGGTGGGTCTTCGGTATTGGAGTGTCGATGCACCGACGCCAATACGTTGACTCGGCAAGTGTGGCTAACACTTCAACAACAGAAGTCTGGTGCGCCAGCCGGCAAGAGTACGCAAGAGCTCCTCTTAGTGCACCAGCATTGAGGCTTATGATAGGTCTGACTGGTAGTGCTTTACTGGTTTAAAGATGGGCGAGGCCCAACCCAACGCTTCCGTCTGCCACTACGGAGGTATCCTGGGAGGTTCAGCTTCAGAAAGTGAGAACTAAAGGTTTGTGTGCACAGAGTCGAGTGGGTGAGCTACACTTGCATGATCGCATCATAACTCACTAGCATTTCATAGCATAATCATAGCATAAAACCCTTGTCACCTATTGTATAAGTGGTATGGGACGCTTATACAATAGGCCCTGCAAAACGACCCCTTGGTCTATAAGCTTGTGTGGGCAAGTTTATAAACTAAGGTTAAAATTCTTTATGTATATATTGCTGATAATAACCGACACCCCAACGTATAAATTGGTATGAGACTTTTTATACGATGGGAGACCTGTAAAAGATCCCATGCTTATATGTTTTTGTATAAGTTAAGGTTATTTTTCATACTTTACTTTACTGTCACATGTACCATGAAAATTGCTAGTATAGGTCCGTTTCCATCTGTTCCTTGATTACTCTCCACCTTCAAGTCCTCCCCTTTCTTCCTCTCCGCTCGGTGCCTAGGGGCAATGGAGGAAGGGGTGGGGGATGATAGGACTTAGTATTTTAGACTAACGGTTTTTGAACCACATCATTTAGGGGATCGTGGAGCCCAGCATGGAGGAGCAGCCCCGCAGGTCGGCATGCTTGGAGATGGGGAAATCTAGCACCGGAGTTCAGACGGTGGGGAGTGTGAGCCCCTGACCTAAATAGTGTTTTATTTTGCTTCCGCTTGAGTGACCATGTAGTGAGGATTTGATGTAGCAGGAATAAGCCCTTATTTTCATTACATTATGTTTTGTGGTCTCTCCCTTTGTGGAGATATATTTACTCTGATGTGACATTATTGTGGACACTTGGTTAGAGTTTTTACCACTCTTGTGCTTACTCTAAATTTATTGCTTTTCTGTGATCGAATCGGCCGACAGAATCGGCATTTTGCGGTGATGACCCTTCAGGGCGTGAAGGTGTCACCGCTAAGCGGCGGTTCCGGGCCTAAGGCCCTGGTGTTTAAAAGAAAGGGGGTCTTTCAAGTGGTATCAAAGCGAACCTCGATCGAAAAGTAAAAGTCCACAACCCCTGGGTCTCCACCGCGCAAGTTTAGTTTGGGGACAAACTAAGCAGCGGAAGCAGTGGTGTGCTCATATGAGGGATCACATGTAAATTGTCCACTTTAGTTAGGTTTGAGTCGATTGCCTACTAATGAAGTTTGTTTTGCAGCCCCCAGCTCAGCCCACTCCACAAGGCGGAGCCCAGCAGACTCCGGACGTTGCACCACCTCTCCCGGTCCCCACTCCATTCCTACAGTCGGAGATGGGACAGACTCTGACAACCATCTTGGAAGCTTTTAGGGCCCAACAGGTTCCGGCTCCGCAGCCAAACCCGGTGGCCAACTGGCTGAGCATTTTCCGAGGACTTGATCCCCCATCCTACTTGGGGACTGAGTCGGCCGTTCGGACAGAGGAGTGGCTGGATATTATGTACGAGATGTTGACCGGGATATGATGCCCTTGGGAGGAGAGGGTTCCCTTGGTGATCTCCTGCCTGGAGTCGCATGCAAAGAGATGGCGGAATACCTCACTGTACATGACATTTACAGATAGGTAAGTAGCAAAGATTTGTTGGGAGGATTTCATGGGCGCGCTGTTGGAACACTTTGTTCTACAGTCAGCCAGGGACGAGGTGGAGGATAGAGTTTTGCAGTTGAGGCAAGGGAACAAGACGGTGGTGGAGTACCACCGAGAGTTCAACCATCTAGCCCGGTTTGCGGACTCTTATCAGTTAGATGAGGCATGATATACCAAAAGGTTCTACAAGGGCCTGCGAGAGGAGCTGAGGGAGACTCTAGTATTTGTATTCGACGGGCCCATTTCCCGGATACTAGAGATGACAAAAAGGATAAAGGCTGATTGGCAGGCTACTCGGGGCCGGAAACGGCCAGTGGAGGATCAGGGTCGAGGAGCAAGGAACGATCAGAGACGAGCCCGTATCACGGACGGGAGGAGGGTCGAGGACCAGCCTCTTCAGGAGGCAAGACAGGAGACAAGGCAGCCAGTGGTGGTGGCTCCACCACCTCTTCAGACACAGGAGGGACAGAGACCCGAGGGAATGGCATATCCCCCGCTAGAATGCTTCAATTGCCATCAGGTGGGGAACATCAAGAGGAACTGCCCCATGAGGGGGGAACCCCCACCAGCACCACCGGCTGCCCAGCCAGTGCAATATCTTAGAGGTCGAGGTCGTGGCCGAGGACATGGATACCAGTGTGGGGATCGTAGACAAGAAAGGGAGCAGGTGTATGTTTTGGACCTGGCGCAGCCTCGGAACCCAGAGCAGGTTATAGCAGGTACGCCAAGATGTTTAATTATTTAAATAGAATCCCCTTTCTCAGTTGTCAAATTTGTAGAACTGCACTAGGTAGAATAAATAGGAAAAAAACTCGTTATAGAATACTAAGACATTTAACCACCCCAGGTATAGTCTTCATCAGCGGCAAGCCCGCCTATACACTATTCGACACGGGTGCTTCGCACTCATTCGTGTCGAAGGCCTTCGTGGAAGGGCTGGAAGGAGTGGAGCGGTTCACAGGCCTGATGAGGAGGGTGCGTCTACCCGACGGATCGGAGCTATTCACCTCTGCCCACTACAACATGGAGGCGGAGATTGGCGGAAAGTCATTCGAAGTATCGGCAACGATCCTAAGGATGCTAGTCTTCGAGCTGATCCTGGGCATGACATGGTTGCACTGGAACCATCCCCAGATTGATTGCCAAGCAAAGAGGATCACTGTGAGGCACGGGTACTCTGTCATTATCATCGAAGGTATAATACATGCCTCTCGTATACTCTTATCTTCAGTACAGGCCATTAAGGCCCATCTACAGGGAGAGGAGGTTTATCAGATTCTATTTGAGATGGCGGAGGCCAAGGAGTATGTGGAAGACATCCCGGTGGTGTGAGATTTTGCTGACGTCTTTCCAAAGAAACTGCCAGGACTACCTCCGCACCGAGAGCAGGACTTCCAGATACAGCTTGTGCCGGGGGACAAGCCGGCATCTAGGGCCCCTTACCGGATGGCCCCGAAAGAGTTGACAGAGTTTCGAAGTCAGTTGCAGGAACTAGTAGAGGCAGGGTTTGTCCGGCCAAGCTCTTCACCGTGGGGAGCCCCGGTGCTATTCGTCAAGAAGAAGGACGGAAGTCTCCGCTTATATATTGATTATCGTGCGCTGAACAGAATGACGGTCCGGAATACATACCCGCTTCCACGGATTGACGAGTTGTTCGATCAACGGGAAGGAGCGCAGTTCTTCTCGAAACTTGACTTGAGGTCAGGTTATTACCAGCTATGGATTCGAGAGGAGGAAATTCCAAAGTCCGCCTTCAGTAGTAGGTACGGACTGTTTGAGTTTGCAGTGATGCCATTGGGACTCACAAATGCGCCGTCAGCATTTACAAGCCTCATGAACAGGGTATTCGAGGAGTATTTGGATGTATTCGTCATCGTATTTATTAACGACATCCTCATCTACTCAAGGACGGAGGAGGAGCATACACGACACCTGACTTTGAATCTAGAGAGGCTATGGGAACACCAGCTGTATTTGAAGTTCAGCAAATGCCAATTTTGGCTAAAGGAGGTGGCCTTCTTAGGTCATATCATCAGCGGTGCTGGGTTGGCAGTAGACAGGGCCAAGATTCGGGCAGTTCAGGATTGGCCACCGTTGAAGATAGCTACGGATGTACGGAGCTTCCTGGGACTTGCGGGATATTACCGAAAGTTCATCGAAGGATTCTCCCATATTGCACTCCCTATTACATCCCTGACGAAGAAGGAATCCCCTTTCATTTGGACTCCCCAGTGCGTGGCGGCCTTTGTGGAGTTGAAAGGTCGGCTTACCTCAGCTCCCATTTTCTTTCTTCCATCGGGAAGGGAGGGATTCCAGGTGTACATGGACGCCTCGTACCAGGGGATGGGTGTCGTTCTGATGCAGAACGGGCACGTAATAACCTACGCCTCCCGACAGCTGAAGATACATGTAAAGAACTATCTGGTGCATGATCTGGAGATGGGTGCAGTGATCCTTGCTTTGAAGATTTGGCGACACTACCTCTACGGGGTTCACTGTGACATCTTCTCAGATCACAAGAATTTGAAATACGCGGACACACAAAAGGAACTCAACATCAGACACAGACATTGGGTGGAGTTCCTGTCGGAATACCAGTACACCATGCACTACCATCCCAGGAAGGCGAACGTGGTGGCAGATGCTCTGAGACGGAGAGGAGATACCTCAGGGAAGGAACCACAACTGATGTCCATGGAGCTAGTCTGGTCTTTCAGAGATATGCACATATCCCTAGTTTCTGAGAATGATCCAAAGCTGTACATGGAGTATCTAGAATCAATGGTTGCCATAGATGATATTCGGGACCGCATCCGGGATGGACAGAAGACAGATGCATGGGCAGAACCGATATTCCAAGCCTTGGAGGAGGGTTCGACGGGAGATTATTCACTGAGAGATGGATTGCTATATTTCAGAGGCAGGGTCTACATACCCGCAGGAGGTCAGATTCGGGAGGACATCATGGCAGAAGCACATTGTAGCAAATATTCTATACACCCGGGGATCACCAAGATGACGGCAGACTTGAAGAAGACGATGTTCTGGTCGGGGATGAAGAAGGACATTACATACTTCGTGACTCATTGCGAGGCATGCCAGCTAGTAAAGTCGCAGTACAGAAACCCCGCAGGATTGCTACAGCCACTTTCGGTGTCGGAGTGGAAATTTAAGGACATTGTGATGGATTTCATTCATGGCCTTCCCAGATCACGAGCGAGAAATGATTCGATTTGGGTCATTGTTGATCGGCTGACGAAGGTGGCCAGATTCATTCCGATCAGAAAAGATGACTCGGTTGGGGTACTAATGCAGAGATTTGTAGAGCAGTTCATTCGTTACCACGGGGTTCCCAGGAAGATCGTGTCAGCCGGGATGGTCGGTTGACATCCAGTGAGTGGAGATCCGTGCAGGCTTACTTAGGCACGCGACTGACCTTCAACATAGCAGTTCATCCCCAGACGAAACGCACCAACCGGACATTGGAGGACCTCCTAAGGCGATGCATTCTGGATCGAAATGAACCTTGCGAGAAGCTTTTACCACTAGTCGAGTTCTCCTATAACAACAGCTACCAGTCCAGCATAAGGATGGCTCCTTATGAAGCCTTGTACGGAAGGAGATGTAAGACTCCACTTTCATGGATTCAGGACGAGGACCCGAAGGTGTTGTGATCGGATTTTGTCGAAGACACCGAAGCTCAGGTGAGACTGATATGGGACAGAATTCTGGAAGCGCAGAGCTGACAGGCTAAGTATTACGACGCCCGACATCGTCAGGTAGAGTTTCAGGTGGGAGACCGGGTTTTCTTGAAGATCCGGCCCATGTACGGAGTTTCATGAGTGCGTGGTCGGAAGAAGAAGCTCAGCCCTAGGTATATGGGCCCTTACATGATCCTGGAGCGGATCGGGCCCCGAGCATACAGGCTGGAGTTGCCATCGGGACTGGCAGGTTTACATGACGTGTTCTATATATCTTCGCTTAGGAGGGCTCTACTATGCCCGGAGCAGTAGATTTCGACCACAGATGGACCAGTAGCTTCAGACCGGTCAGTTCACTTAGAGCCGGTTCGGATCGATGACAGAGGAGTACGGATCTTGCGTCGCAAGAAGGTTCCGTTGGTCAAAGTTCTGTGGAGAAACCACGGCCAGGAGGAGAATACTTGGGAACCGCAGGACCTGATGCGACAAAAGTATCTAGAGCTGTTCAGTCAGGTATACCTCACAACCTCCCAAAATGTTCAATTTACTTTCCTGTTTTAAACTAGTAGAGCTGCTCTAGGAAGAGTAGAGACTAATTTTTTGTTTATTGGGATCTTGGCTTTGCCAATTGGGAAAATTGGTCATAGATTTAGGTTTCCCTTTAAACCCCACTTAGCAAGCATGGCATTGAGATGTAATCTTTCACTTCTTATGGGATGTTACAAGCTTCCTTTTCTTCGATAAAAATTCTCGTAGGCTTAACCTTGATTTCGGGGACGAAATCTTTGTTTTGTTTATTGGGATTTGTAACATCTCATTTCCAACTAGACCCCTAAGGGTGGTTTTGGCCATGACTAGGGCATGACAAAACCCTAAGAAAGTAAAAAGAGCTAAGTGATAGAAAGCCAAGGTGACAATCACCTTGGTCTACCTATGGCATAACCTCATCACAAAATCTAGGGTTTGACCTTAGAGCTTCATCATGACTCCATGACCCGACCACAACATTACTAACCTATTAGAGGGTCCACTAGAGCCTTAAGGGTCCATTGGAGTCAACCAAAAGTGGCCAATTTGACCTAGGACCAACATAGGCCTAAATTGGGCAAGGTGCCCTAACAAAGGGCAGTTGGCCTCTAATGTGCCCAACCAACCTTTCCCAGGTCTTCCTAGACCTAAAGTGAGGTCAATGGATCACTAAGGACACATTGGGTTTAGTCCTAGAGTCCAAGTTGACGCAAGTCAAATCTAGCCCCTAATCTGGTCAAAGTACCCTTACCAAGGGTAGGTGACCTCCAAGGTACAAGGTAACCCTACATAACCCTTCCTAGACCTCAAGGGAAGCCATGGGGTCACCAAGGACTCCTTGGGGTCAACCCAAATGGTCATGTTGACCCAAGTCAATACTAGACCTAAAGAGGTCAAAGTGCCCTTACAAAGGGACAAGTGACCTCCAAGATGCCAAGTCAACCCTATCCAACCCTACCTAGGCCTTAGGGGAGAGCAATGGGTCACAGGGACTCTTTAGGGGCAACCAAAAAGGTCAAAAAGACCAAGGTCAACCCAAGCCTACCTTGGGTCAACCTAGCACAAATAGGCTATGAAAGTGCAGGTTAGATCTGATATACTCTAGAGGGGGGTGAATAGAGCATGGTGCTTGCTAAAAACTTTTTACAACTCTTGTTGTATTACTCAGTGAACAGGGAAGCAAATAACATATAGTAAACACAACAACTACCTAATCAAAAGCAATCACAGAACAATCACAAACTACAGCCAGAAAACAAAAGAAAATAAGCAACCAGATGACACAAGGAGCTATAGTGGTTCCCTAACCAATCTGGGTACATCCACTCTTCTACCACCCTAGTTAGGAATCCACTGCAGGATGAGTTGATCAGGTGTCCTGGGCACCAATGAGCTTTTGATAAGGTACTCAAAAACCAAACCAGATTTTTTTGATCAGGTGTCTTGCCACCACTGAGTTTTAACATGGTCTCAGAAACCAGCACAAACTTTTGAAGGGAGTTTGATAAACCCTTTACAGCAGAGAGAGAGAGATGATCTTCTCTGTCAACAATCAGAGAGAAGATAGTGGATGTTTTCAAAGCTCCCCCTGAGTTCTTGAGTTGTTCAGGAAGTGAAGCGTTGCAGTAGGGTGATAGGCCTTCAGAAGATTTGATCTCCAGCAAAAGATGATTCCAACAGCAGCTGAAATGTGTGTTGTCTGGAGTCTTGAATGATGATGGCCTTTGAACACTGGAATCAAGAGGGATCTGAAAATTTCAGAATATTGGTCTCCTTTTGTGATGTGTGTTCTTGTATGAATTCTAAAACTAAGAATGTCTGTAACTCTTTCTCTTTCTATTGTTCTTGTTGTAATATTTGTTGTTGATGTTGATGATGTCCAGCAGGAATGAAAAACTGATCTTTTATTCCTTAGAACTGAATAGAATATTTCTCTGTCCAAGATAGCTGTTAGCCTGTCATAAATGACTTCCTTAACTGCATTTTGTCTTTTGGAGGAAAATCCAATAAACATTCCTTTGAAAATCCCTTGAAACTTGCTCCAGATTAATTGAAACGGCTACAAGATCCTTGACATAAATGATGAGAATAATTCCATAACTGTCTGAATTTGAATCTTGAAAAAAGTCGATCTCTCCAGAAAAATGTCGACCTGAGCTCAACTATCGTTGAACTGAGCTCAGAGAGTGTACTTAGACTGAAGCAGAAAGCGTCGATCTGAGCTCAACTATCGTCGAACTGAGCTCAGAGATAGGGAAACAGACTAGAGACAAGAACGTCAATCTGAGCTCGAAGATCGTCGAATGGAGTTTGACGACTCATTGAAGTTGAGCTGAGAGATCGTCGAATGGAGTTCGACGATTCGTCGTCCTGAGCTCGACGAAATGACTTAGTCTCCAGAACTGAAATATCTGGTCTTGAGGGCAGCTTTCAAACCTAAATACTAACCCTTAGACTCAATTCTAATTGACCTTTAGATCTATACAAGGAGGTCAAAACAGATTTCCTAAAAGACATAGTGATCCTTGCCCAAATCAGTAATAGGGTGTTCCAACAATCTCCCCCTATTTGGGTTAGTATTACTGTTTACAGATATTGAAAAAAAAACATACAAAGCAGAAATGTAACAAACAAAACATTACAGAAACACAGACATTATCACAGATTGTTCAGAAAATAAAATATACTGTCATCTTACAGAATCATTCCTTTTCCTTGCTCTTTATAAGAACTATTTCTCTGTTGGGGTGAGACCTTCCTTCTTAGATCTTCTGTCATCAGCTGCACCAAGAGAAGTTTGATGTTTTGGCCTGGGGACTACAGCTTCTGGATGCAGCTTCATATAACTTTCTGAATCAAAGAATTTTCTGGAGGAGTATCTCTCAAGTTCTTTCTTTCTTTGATCTGATAGAGTAATGAAATTTGAAGTATCTTTTCCTTGTTCTCTAGCTTTCTTGATTTGGTATAGTACAGCCAATTCTTTCATTCTTGCTGTCCATGAGGTGGGATTATTTTCTGGGTCTTCAAATGGAACAAAAGGCTCATATCTGTTTGAAGAGTTATCAGGAGGAGCTCTGGAAGAGACTAAATCTTTAAGCATATAAGGGAAGGGACCAGAAGTAGTATCAGAGGGACCTTGTCCTTCCCTTTGATAAGGATGTTGCCTGGAATACACTCTGAGTCCTCTTTGATTTTCTATGTACTGTCCTCTTCTGGACTGGTAACCTCTAGACTGATTTCCTCTGTACTGGGATCTTCCTTGAGGTTGATATGAGCTTTGGCTTCTGGCAGTAGATTGGAAGGCAGAACTACCACCTGCACCTGCATCAGGTGAAGGAGGAGGAGGAGGAGGATTGAAATGCGATGATCCTTTGTCATACTTTCTTTTCTTCTTCATAACTTTCAGTTGATTCCTAGAGTACTGCATCCATGGTTCTGTAATAGGGCAATCATGCAGTATATAGTATGGAATGTCATTTGTATCTTTCACTTTCTCTGTGGGAACTCTCTTCATGGCTTTGCTTCTGGCTTTCCTTTTCCTTTCAATTGTTGCAGAGGAATCATCAGAGTCAGTCCTAAACTGATCACTGTCTGAGCTTTGTGGATTATCATACACTGCATCAATCCTTTTGAGGTAATCTTTCTGTTGTTGAGACTGAGCAGAAGATACAGCAGAAACAGCAATAGTAGCAGCAGCAACAGCAGGAAGTGGAGTAGAAGCAACACTGGCAGAAGGAGCTATGACAGCAAGTTCAGATACAACAATTTCAGAAACAGGAGCAATAACAGCAGTAATGGAAGCAGTAGAAACAGATGAAACTGGAAAAACAACTTCAGAAATAGAAACAGCAAGCTCAGAGGTGACTGAAGCAATAGATTCAGAGATAAAAGCAGCAGGCTCAAAATCAAATGCCTCTGGCATATGCACATCCTCAGACACTGAAACAGCAACAGCAGCAACTTCAACAAATTTGAAGGAATTTATATAAGAACTATTTAAGCTGGGGTTACAGCTGGAGATAGGCACAATGACCTTAGTAAGATCTTCAGTATGCTGTGTTGGAAGGAAGTTGAAGTATAAAGAGTCAAAGACTAACAACAGTGACCTGAGGTCCACTGTAATGACTGCAACTGGAGCTGCTGGAGCTTGGCCTGAAGTTACTACAACAGGCAAACTCTAAGCTTCATAAGACATCTCCCCCTGCTTAGATTCAGTGAGAACTGGATCAAGGCACCCAGAAGAAGAGATTGCCTGAGGAGGAAGAAAAGAGGATAGCCAAAGAGGTCTCCAACAATAGTGATAGCCTTGGAGCTATCAGCTCATATAGCCTGTCTGCAATAGCTGTAATGTCTACTTGTTCAAGAGGGACTTGAGTAGAGGTCGGGATGGAAGTTGGAGCAGCAGGAGATGTTGGTGGAGAACCTGTGGATGGTGGAAGTGAGGGTTGAGATATTGGAATTGTGGAGATGGAAGATAATGGAATGGAAATGGATGGTGTGAATGATGGTTGAGCAATGATGTCCTGAAGGAGTTGTTGATAATAAGTGGATGAAGATGGTGGCTCAGTAGGGGATGAAGGAGAATCATCCATATAGGAATCATCTATTAGAGTGAAAGATGGAATAAGAGATGATGAATCAATGTCCAGGTGTGGGTAGTGATGTAGAGGATGGAAGATTTCTTCAGTTAATGGTGGAGTTGGAGAAGGGATTGAAGTTGGAGATGAGATGGAAATGGGGGATGAAATTGTGATGGGAACTGTTGTAGATGTAACAGGAGGTGGAGGAGGAGGAGAAGAAGCAGGCAAGTCTTCTGCAGGGGCAGAAACCTGAGGGGAAGAGACTGAAGCAGTCCTTGTGCCTGAAGTAGAGATTGCAGAGGGCCTGCTGGGCTTTACAATCTGCCTGTCTCATTTTCAAATAGGGCATAGGTAAGCCTCTTGGTGGCATTGATGTGCATCCCACTGGAAACAAGCAGTGCAGGGCATCTATTATGAAGAAACAACCCTAAAATCCTCCCAAAATTAACAAAGTTCTTGTTAATTTTCTTCTTGATTAAATCAAAACAACTTCTCCCCAATTCAGTTGTTTCTTGTCCACCAGGGCACCCATCAAACAGAGCTGATACCTGGATATGGTATCATGAGCTGAGTGTTTGACCAACAACACTTTTCCAACAACATCAGCATGAAATCTGTACTCAACAGACAGATTTTTCTTAAGCAATTTGCTAGTGTTTGCTTCTGAATGTCCCATCCTGTCAAGCATATTAGAAAATTCCTCTCCAGAAATCTCAACAGAATCTTCTCCAGAATTTAATTGAAAAACCTCTGTCAAAGCAACAAGTGTTAGAGATACCTGAGTTTCTGATATGGTTCCAACCACTGTATTCTGATCCAGATTATGGGCAGTATACACCCATTCCTTTATCTCATCTGCAGCCAATTTGATCCTTGTAGTCATTATGGTAACTAGCTGTTAGTCTTTGAAAAGTTCCAGAATGTCCTTGAAGATTTGATCGATGTTATTGAAAGAATCCATGTCGATATCAAAGCCTGTGTCAAACTTCATTGCGGCCAAGATTGCGACTGAAATTGCCATTGATTCCTGCAAAAATGAACAAACAAACGACCAAGTGTAGAGAAGTTTGGAGGGAAAGAGAAAATTTGCAGAGAGTATGAAAGCGCAAAGGGAGAACGACGGCCGAAAAATGAGTTTTATATTAGGGTTCGACGTAGAAAAGGAAAGATCGTTGAACTCTATTCGGCGATCTGGGATTCTAAAGGAAACTGAAAGGTCATCAACATCGTAGATCTTCGTTCGACGATATTGGAGAGCGTCGAGCTCCGTTCGACGATCGCTGACCTGAATAAAGATAGTTTAGCACTATCTGAGAAGCGCTGAACTTAGGTCGACGATTTCTGAAATTGTCGATCTCCGTTCGACAATCTTGGGGAAAATCGTCGAGCGTAGTTCAGAGACCAGAAACATACACTAGACACTAAAAAAAATCAAGATGTTTGCCTAGTCTTGGTCAATTTTAGAGTTTTAAAATCTTGGATATTATTTTAAACTTCCTCCATCTAACATTCCTAACTGATTCAGGAAGAATGTATGTTTCTTTTCATCCAAGGGTTTGGTGAAAATATCTCCCCTTTGCAAATCAGTTGAGATATATTGAAGTTCAATTTTGTTTTTCTCAACATTATCCCTTAGAAAGTGATGCCTAATTTCTATATGTTTTGTCCTACTATGGAGGACTGGATTTTGTGCTATGGAAATAGCACTAGTATTATCACAAAATATTTTTGACTTCTCTAAGTTGTAGCCATAGTCTAGGAGCTGATTTTGAATCAACAAGATTTGTGAACAACAACTACCTGCAGCTATATATTCAGTTTCAGCAGTTGAAGTTGACACAGATGTTTGTTTCTTGCAGAACCAGGAGACAAGTCTGTCACCAAGAAACTGACAAGTTCCACTGGTGCTTTTCCTGTCTATTCTGCATCAAGCATAATCAGCATCTGAAAATTCAGTTAAGTCAAATGTTGAATCTTTTGGATACCAGAGACCTAGATTTCGACAACTTTTTACATACCTAAGAATCCTTTTTACTGAGGTTAAGTGTGACTCTCTAGGGATCACTTGGAATCTAGCACATATGCATGTAGCAAACATTATGTCAGGTCTACTAGCTGTAAGGTACAATAAAGAGCCAATCATTGCTCTATATGTTGTCTGATCAACAGGTTTCCCATGTTCATCAGCATCTAATACAGCATTAATAGGCATAGGTGTTTTCATACATGATGCTTCAGACATACCAAATTTCTTAACTAATTCTTTTGCATACTTGGTTTGAGAAATAAATATGTCTTCAGCATGTTGTTTGATTTGCAATCCTAGAAAGAAAGATAGCTCACCCATGCTACTCATTTCAAATTTAGAATGCATTAGGTTGGAGAACCTTCTGCACAAATTTGAATCAGTAGAACCAAAAATAATATCATCTACATAGATTTGTACTAGTAGGGTATGTGACTTATGGGTTCTAATAAAAAGAGTTTGGTTTACTCTACCCCTTATAAACTCATTTTTCAGAAGAAAGCATGCTAGGGTCTCATACCATGCTCTAGGAGCTTGCTTTAGACCATATAATGCTTTATGCAATTTGAAAACATAATCAGGATGAGTTGAAGAGATAAAACCTGGGGGTTGTCTGACATAGACTTCTTCTTTGATATTTCCATTGAGAAAAGCACTCTTTAGATCCATCTGGCATACTTTGAATCCTTTGTGTGTTGCATATGCTAAGAAGATTCTTATGGCCTCTAACCTTGCAACTGGTGCAAAGGTCTGGTCATAATCTATCCCTTCTTCTTGAGAGTACCCTTGAGCAACTAGCCTTGCCTTGTTCCTTACAATGACTCCTTGTTCATTCAATTTATTTCTGAACACCCACTTTGTTCCAACAATGGAGTGATCATTTGGCCTTGGTACTAGTTCCCAAACTTTGTTCCTTTCAAATTGATGCAACTCTTCTTGCATTGCAATGATCCAGTGTGGATCTTGCTCTGCATCTTGAATGGATTTAGGTTCAATTTGAGAAAGAAAGCAAGTGTGAATCAGGTTTTGGTTGACCTGATTTCTGGTTTGCACACCATCTTAGATGTCTCCAATCACTTGGGAGATTGGATGGTCTCTTGATGTTAATAAATCAACAGGAGATGTTGATTGTTCACCAACCTGTGTTGTTGTTTCCTCTTGTGGTACAACAACTGGCTCTTCAAGAAGTTTCTCTTCAAGATGTTGAATGTCTTCTTCATCTTCACTGCTTTCATCTTTTTGAATAATTTGTAACCTGTCCAAGTCTTCTGCAAGAGAGTGTACCTGCAAAGGTTCTATGGCAGAAGTATTTTTCTCCTTGAAAGACATGTTAGACTCGTCAAAAGATATATGAACAGATTCTTCAATTTTGAGAGAAGATTTATTATATACCATATAAGCTTTACTGATCATGGAGTATCCCAGAAACACTCCTTCATCAGCTTTAGCTTGAAATTTTGCTAAGTATTTCTTGTCATTATTATGAATGTAACAAATACAACCAAAAAATTTAAAGTAACCTACTTTAGGTTTCTTCCTTTTGAGTAATTCATAGGGATTCTTGCCCTTCAGTTTATGTATTAAACTTCTATTCAACACATAGTTGGAGGTGTTCACTGCCTCTGCCCAAAAGGATAGAGGAAGGTGAGCATCTGACAGCAATGTAGTAGCAGATTCAATAAGGGTTCTATTTTTTCCTTTCAGCTACCCCATTTTGTTGAGGAGTTCTAGGAGTTGAGAAAGTGTGCATGATCCCTTCACTCTGACAGAATTCTTGCACAAGAAGAGAATCAAACTCTGTTCGATGATCACTTCTGATCAGGGCAATGTGAGTATTGAAATCACTCTGTATGCATTTGAGAAACTTTGTCAAACACTTAAAGTTATCAGACTTCTTTCTCAGAAAGAACACCCATGTGAATCTAGAGAAGTCATCCACAACAACTAAAGTATAAGATTTCCCTCCAAAGCTTTGTACTGTAATGGGTCCAAAGAGATCCATGTGTAACAGATACAGAATCCTAGGTGAATCACTCTTATTAAGTGACTTGAAACTATTTTTGGTTTGCTTGCCTAATTGACAAGCCCTGCAGAGTCCTTCCTTCTTGTAGGGGCTAGAAGGTAGTCCTCTAACAAAGTTGTCCTTGGATAGCCTAGCAATGGTTCTAAGGTTTATATGCCCTAGTATCTTATGACATAGTTCATTGGGTCTACAAATAGAGTTAAACAAGCAAATATATACCTTGGTTGAAAGAAAATCTACAAGATAGATGTTACCTTTCCTTTTACCTGTCAGCACAGTTGTGTTGTCCTCTGATTTGATCTTGCATAAGGATTTGCTGAAAGTCACTTGGAAGCCTTCATCACATAGTTGACTGATGCTGATTAAATTGTGCTTTAGTCCCTCCACATAGGCTACTTTCTTGAATGTGACTGTGCCAATCTGGACTGCACCATATCCTTTTGTTAATCCAAAGTTTGCATCACCAAATAATACTTTTGATCCAAGCTTGGCTTTGAAGGATGTGAAATTGTCCTTGTTTCCTGTCATGTGTTTTGAGCACCCACTATCCAGATACCATTGCTGGTTTGATGTTGGATAGGTCTTCACCTGCACATAAAGCAATTTACTTGTTTTTGACCCAGTTTAGCTTGGGCCTAGGTTGATAACCTTTGAATTCAGAAATAAAAGACATCTCTGATTGACTCTTATAGCCTTCAGGATGATATCTCCTTGGAGGTATTATCCATTCAGTGTAAGGGTTAAATCTTTGAGATGAAGGACCCCTAGGTTTGAAATTTGATTTACCTTTGAAAAAAATTTCAAAACTCTGATCTCTGCTCGACGATCGCTGAGCTGAGTTCGACGATCTTGGGTCAGATCGTCGAGCTCCGTTCGAAGATCGACTGTGGCAGAGTTCAGGGTTTAGAGATTGTCGACCTGAGTTCGACGATTTAGCCTGAGATCGTTGATCTTCATTCGACGATCGTCTAGCTCCGTTCGACGATTTCTGTTGAACTCTTATTTTCTTAGGTAAGTCAGAATTCTTCCTAGCTACCTCTACAACTGCCTTGCCTTTATCTGAGATAAACTTGATTGGGGTTGTTAATACTATAGATTGGCTGGATGAAGCACCCAAGCCCAGTGTACTATTGAATCTTGAGTTCACTGTGCTTGTGATGTCCATTAGCTTAATGCTTCTCCCATTGAGGGATTATTCAAACTTTTTGGCCTCTGATAGCTTACCTTTCAGTAAGGCTATCTGCTCCCTACAGCATTCCAACTCCTTAGAGTGTTTGTGGTTTTCTGATTTTAAAGTACTGTGCTCAGATAATTGATTTCTGAGAGAAATGATTTCCTTCTCAGATTTTAATAAGTCTAAACATAGTGCTTTAAACTCACACTTGAAGTCCTCAGAATTGAAATCAAAAGAACTTATTACCTGGTCCTCTTCAGATTGAGTCTCTGATTCTGACTCTGACTCTTCTGCATCAGAACTTTGTTGTGAGGCATTGATAGCCATCATACAAAATTCTTTTTCATCAGCATCATCTTCATCATCACTTGAGCTGGATGAAGATTCAGATTATTCTTCTGTCTCACTCCAAGTTTCAGCTACAAACCTCTTCCTGGTGTGTTTGTTCTTGCTGGAGGAGGGTTTGTCATTGCTGTTCTTCCTGAAGTCTTTGTCTTTTCTTCTTTCTTTCTTGTCCTTCTTGTCCTTGTTTTTATTTTCTGGACAGTCAGGCACAATGTGGCCTGGTTTCCTGCATCCAAAACAAATAATCTCTTTGTTATTTGATTTGTCATACCTTGGCTTGTCATGCTCTCTGTGTGATCTTTTCCTGAAATCCTTCCTGGCCATTTTGTAAAATCTTTTGGCCAGTAGGCTTAGCAGCTCTTCATTGCATATGACCTTGTCTTCAGGCTGATCTTCAATGGCTTTGAAAGCTATTGATTTTTCTTTTCTTGTAGCTGGTGAGGCAGCCTTCTGCTCTTCTTCTCTATTCTTGATGAGCAGCTCATAAGACTTGAGCTTGCCCAAGAGAGCTTCAGTTGTGATCTCATTTAGGCTTCTGGCATCCTTGATTGGCCAGATCCTTGAGTCCCAAGTGCTTGGGAAGCACATTAGGATTTTATCATTGAGCTCAGTTAATGAGATCTCTTTGTCCAAAGTCTTCAGTTCATTGACTATAAGGCTGAGTCTATTATACATATCTGCTACTGACTCAGCTTCTTCTTTCTTGAAGTTCTCATATTGGGTTATGATGTGAGATCTTCTATCTTTTCTCTCATAGCAGATCCTGAGACTATCTCAGATAGCTTATCCCAGATGTCCTTTATTGAGTTGCATTCAGCTACCTTTTGGAATATTTCATCTGACATAGTCTGGGCTAGAATGTTCATAGCCTTTGCATCAGCCAATTTCCATTTCTTGATTTCTGTATCTGTTCCTGAAGGAGGTGGAACAACGCTTGTACTTGTATTTTCTGGAGGTCTTGGACACACTGTCAAAACAGAATTGAAAATGTCTTCATCAATAGAGTTCATGTACAGTATAATCCTTGCCTTCCAAAGTGCAAACTTATATAGATTGCACACTGGAGGTCTGGTGCTAGCATAATCTTTGTTTTGGGCCATGTTTTGTGAAGAAATAATTCTAATAACAAACTTAAAACAAGCAGATCTAACTAGAGGGATCTTTGGGTTCAGGTGTTAGCCTGTGCAACCACTAAGGTGTGGTATTTTGACCAACCTGGAAGATGTGGTATTTTTAACCAACCTCCCTCTAATACCAATTGAAAGTGCGGGTTAGATCTGATATACTCTAGAGGGGGTGAATAGAGTATGGTGCTTGCTAAAAACTTTTTACAACTCTTGTTGTATTCCTCAGTGAATAGGGAAGCAAATAACATATAGTAAACACAGCAACTACCTAATCAAAAGCAATCACAGAACAATCACAAACCACAGCCAGAAAACAAAAGAAAATAAGCAATCAGATGACACAAGGAGCTATAGTGGTTCCCCAACCAATCTGGGTACATCCACTCTTCTACCACCCTAGGTAGGAATCCACTGCAGGAGGAGTTGATCAGGTGTCCTAGGCACCAATGAGCTTTTGATAAGGTACTCAAAAACCAAACCAGATTTTTTGATCAGGTGTCTTGCCACCACTGAGTTTTGACAAGGTCTCCTGAGTTTTGACAAGGTCTCAAAAACCAGCACAAACTTTTGAAGGGAGTTTGATAAACCCTTTATAGCAGAGAGAGAGAGAGAGATGATCTTCTCTGTCAACAATCAGAGAGAAGATAGTGGATGTTGTCAAAGCTCCCCCTGAGTTCTTGAGTTGTTTAGGAAGTGAAGATTTGTAGTAGGGTGATAGGCCTTCAGAATATTTGATCTCCCGCAAAAGATGATTCTAGCAGCAGCTGAAATGTGTGTTGTCTGGAGTCTTGAATGATGATGACCTTTGAACACTGGAATCAAGAGGGATCTGAAAATTTCAGAATATTGGTCTCCTTTTGCGATGTGTATTCTTGTATGAATTCTAAAACTGAGAATATCTACAACTCTTTCTCTTTCTATTGTTCTTGTTGTAATAGTTGTTGTTGATGTTGATGATGTCCAGCAGGTACGAAAAACTGATCTTTTATTCCTTAGATCTGAATAGAATATTTCTCTGTCCAAGATAGTCGTTAGCCCGTCATAAATGACTTCCTTAACTGCATTTTATCTTCTGGAGGAAATTCCAATAAACATTCCTTTGAAAATCCCTTGAAACTTGCTCCAGATTAATTGAAACGGCTACAAGATCCTTGATATAAATGCTGAGAATAATTCTATAACTGTCTGAATTTGAATCTCTAAAAACGTCGATCTCTCCAGAAAAACGTTGACCTGAGCTAAACTATCGTTGAACTGAGCTCAGAGACTGGACATAGACTGAAGCAGAAAGCGTCGATCTGAGCTCAACTATCGTCGAACTGAGCTTAGAGATAGGGAAACAGACTAGAGACAAGAACGTCGATCTGTGCTCGAAGATCATTGAATGGAGTTCGACGACTCGTTTAAGTTGAGCTCAGAGATCGTCGAATGGAGTTCGACGATTCATCATCCTAAGCTCGACGAAATGACTTAGTCTCCAGAACTGAAATATCTGGTCTTGAGGGCAGCTTTCAAACCTAAATACTAACTCTTAGACTCAATTCTAATTGACCTTTAGATCTATACAAGGAGGTCAAAACAGATTTCCTAAAAGACACAGTGATCCTTGCCCAAATCAGTAATAGGGTGTTCCAACAGGCTACCCCAAGTTCAAGACTCCTCATGTGGCTTCTTTAGGAGATGATGTGTATGGATGGGCTGCCAATAGACCTCCAGATTGACCAAGTCAACTTGGTGACTAGGAAATAGAGCGAGCTTCATTTCCATGGTTATGGAGGAGAGAGAAAAATGAAAGAGGAGGGAAGGAAGGGGCTCGGCCAAGGGAAGGCCAAATGCCACCTTTAATGGCTGAATTCAACTCCCCTAAGGAAGGGGAGAAGTTTCCAGCCGCTTCCCTGGCCACCAAGGGCCTGGTTCAGCCCCCTCTACCATGGCCGATTGTAGCCATTAATGGCCTTAATGGCCATTGATGATCCAGCCTCTCCCCTCCCCATCTGAGGCTTTAAACACCTTCAGTGGGCCGAGAGGAGGATTTCCCAACCCTTACCTGAAGAAACCGAGCCTCCCCACTGTGTTGTTGGAGAAATCAAGCGGCACCACCTTCAAAGATGGCTTCCCGGCGATCTTCTTGACTTCAGGCCGCCGGTAAGGTCCTCCTCCACTCCTTCTTTCATGGGTAGTTCTTAGGAATCTTAGGGGCCAAGGTTCGGGCTCAATTGAGCCCGATTCAAAGGGAACTTTTCCTGGTTTTTCTGCAAAAATGCAACCAACGCGATCGCCGGAATAGGGCTCTCCGACGGCTGTGACGCCGCCTGGCGACAGCCACCACCTCAACGGAGGTGATGGTGGCAGTGGCCGGCCGGGGAGGCGGCTGGATGGCCGGCGGTAGCCATTTGAAATTGGCCCAGGAAAAACTGAAGCCTGGCCGTCGGCTCAAGGTAGAAGATGAAGGGATCCCGTCCACTTTGCGCCAAGATTCGTGCCATATTAGATTCTAAACTATAGTATATAAATTTCTGATTATTTAATTATGTCACAGATTTTGTATTTATTGGTTTTAATTTTTAAAACTACTTAGGGGTTGTTTCATAATAAGTGGTCAACATAAACTTTGTAGCTGGGAGGGTCGAGTTTTTGAGAAAATTGATTGGAACACATTTGGGTGCAAAGTTTGGCCAGGGCACACATTTTGGTGCCGTCTATCCCTAGGGCTATCCTGAGATTCAAATGGATGCCCACCATTCATCCTTTGTCAAAATGATCTGAGATTTGGGCAGAGAGTCCAACCTAGCTATACCTAGGGCTTGCCCAAAATTCAGAATTTTCGGAGAAAATTTGTCTATAGTTTTTAGGAAAATTTAATAATCCATGAATAAATTAATTAGGTGTCCTAAACACCTCAAAATCCCCCCAAATTTGGATATGAGGTCTTAGAGGGCATGTTAGCGCTCTGGTAAAAGTTTCATCTCATTGAGATATGTTTAGGTTAGGTATTAATCTAACCCTAGGTTTTGGGGGGTTGACTAGGTCAAGCACCCCCTTTGGGTTTTGAGTGGTCAAATCACCTCAATAGAGGCTGATATTTTGGCCACTGAATCTATATAGTATAACTCACCATCCACTAGAATTTGGAGTTTCTAACAGTAGGGTAGCCCTAGAACCCTAGGGTAGGTCTCTTAATGGGGATTTTATGGTTTGAAGATCATGGGGTCAAATGACCTTGGATTGACTTGAAAATTGGTGGAGAGGACCATAGGCTTAGTATGGTCCTCTGGTTAAAGTTTTAGGGAATTTGGATGTCTTAGACCCCCTCAAAACCCTAACCCTAGCTTAGTGCAAAAACCTTGTGGTGAACAAAGATGTTACTAAAACTATTTGAAAAGTTATGAGATTTGGGTTGAGTAGTTTTTAAAGATAGTACAAGTTTTGGAGATTTTATCATGAATTTAGGATTAATATTTTGGATACTTCATTAACAATTTAATAATTTATATTACGTACTTAGGAATTTATTATGAAGTAAATACTTGCTAGAAATTGTTGACATTTATCCAGAGGAACTTTCATTATGTTTTAAAGCTCTGTAAAGTTTTATAGAATTTTTGGATTATTATTTTTAAGGGTTGCTTCATTAAGTATGGTTTCCCATGAAAATTTAATTTAATTTATTTTGGAGTCTAACAAGCCTGTAAAATTCTTATTTTTGTACAATTATCTTTTCTGAGCCATATTAAGATTCTGTAATTTTTACATAATTTTATGATGAGTAATTTTGGTACTTCCTTTTTTACATATGATTAAGGGAATTATTTTTGATAAATTAATTAGAGGTAAAATATTCTCTGAAAAATTATGGAAATTAATATCTAGTCATATATCTCTGTTATTTAGTGATCAAAATTTTTG
Organism: Platanthera guangdongensis; assembly: GCA_039583875.1. NCBI lineage: Eukaryota > Viridiplantae > Streptophyta > Magnoliopsida > Asparagales > Orchidaceae > Platanthera > Platanthera guangdongensis. Next base: position 211,254,578 of record CM077150.1, read on the forward strand.
GGTGGCCATTACTTGAGTAGATCATATAGTTCATGTTCAAAATTTCCCATGACCAAACATTTGGGAAAATTTAATAAATATCAAATTAATTAGAAAAATTATGGATCTCTGATTTTAGACTAAATTTGTTATGACAGACCTCTGGAAAATTTTATAGGAGATTTGGAAGACAATCCGGAGTACCTCCTTTAAACATCGCATATAGTATAGGTTGGTCTGCATATAGTAACTGCGGAAACCGAACTAGAGTGGGTAATGAATTTTGAAGAGTTGAATCCTCGGTAGGTTGCTGGTTTGGATAAATAAAGGAGTTCATCATTGGAATACAGGATTAGTAGAGTGAGAGGTTGACTAGTGTTAGGTGGTGCTCGGGATCGGCGATTGATCGTCCTTCCCGCAGGGAGGAAGTGTTTAATGCACTAGGGCTAGATTCAGTAAAATTAATTAAGGGTTGGGAAATCGGGTAGCAACCAATAATAGTAAGTGCATTGAAAAATGGAGCTTTGGGCGTAATCCCATCGTAGTTCCTAGTGCCTTCGAGAGCCCTTCACGGGGTATACCTTGGGCAGTCCTGGGCTAAAGTAAACTGTAGGAGTGATAAATCTTAAAGAACAACAAGAATAATTAGGGGTTCACTTTCACACACCCCGGTGTTTCGGGAAGTTGGTTTGACTCGGTTGATATTTGTGAGGGGCAGGATGGCCCGGCGAGCTTTGGCTCGGTTGATGTTTGTGACGGACGGGATGGTCCGGGGAGCTTTGGCTCGGTGCTGATACATAAGGTTGCATATGCATAAAGAAAAGGTGGTGGGTCTTCGGTATTGGAGTGTCGATGCACCGACGCCAATACGTTGACTCGGCAATTGTGGCTAGCACTTCGCCAATAGAAGTCCGGTGCGCCAGCCGGCAAAAGTACGCATGAGCTCCGCTTAGTGCACCAACATTGAGGCGTACGATAGGTGTGACCGGTAGTGCTTTACTGGTTTAGAGGTGGGCGAGGCCCAACCCACCGCTTCTGTCTGCCACTACGGAGGTATCATGGGAGGTTCGGCTCCAGAAAGGGGGAACTAAAGGTCTGTGTGCACAGAGTCGGGTGGGTGAGTTACACTTGCATGATCGCATCATAACCCACTAGCATGTCATAGCATAATCATAGCATAAAACCCCTGTCACCTATTGTATAAGTGGTATGAGACGCTTATACAATAGTCCCTGCAAAACGACCCCTTTGTCTATAAGCTTGTGTGGCCAAGTTTATAAATTAAGGTTAAAATTCTTTATGTATATATTGCTGATAATAACCGACACCCCAACGTATAAATTGGTATGAGACTTTTTATACGATGGGAGACCTATAAAAGATCCCTTGCTTATATGTTTTTGTATAAGTTAAGGTTATTTTTCATACTTTATTTTACTGCCACATGTACCATGAAAATTGATATTATAGGTCCGCTGCCATCTGTTCCTTGATTACTCTCCACCTTCAAGTCCTCCCCTTTCTTCCTCTCCGCTCGGTGCCTAGGGGCCATGGGGGAAGGGGTGGGGGATGATAGGACTTAGTCTTTTAGACTAACGGTTTTCGAATCACATCATTTAGGGGATCGTGGAGCCCAGCATGGAGGAGCAGCACCGCAGGTCGGCACACTTGGAGATGGGGCAGTCTAGCACCGGAGTTCAGACGGCGGGGACTGTGAGCCCCTGACCTTAGTAGTGTTTTATTTTTCTTCCGCTTGAGTGACCATGTAGTGAGGATTTGATGTAGCGGGCTTAAGCCCTTATTTTTAGTACATTATATTTTGTGGACTCTCCCTTCGTGGAGATATATTTACTCTGATGTGATATTATTGTGGACACTTGGTTAGTGTTTTTACCACTCTTGTGCGTACTCTACATTTGTTGCTTTTCTGTGATCGAATCGGCTGGCAGAATCGGTGTTTCGCGGTGATGACCCTTCAGGGCGTGAAGGTTTCACTACTAAGCAGCGATTCTGGGCCTAAGACCCCGGTGTTTAAAAAGAAAAAAAGGGGTCTTATACAATGCCTGTGGACATATCCACTTTCTCAGCTTGCCACTCCTTTATCTTTGACTGTATAGGCTCCACTCAGCACTATAAATCATCTGGCGTTGAGTGAGTAACCTTCCCTCAATGCCTGTGGACAGAGATATTTTTCTATCTATCCACACCATAGTTAAGTGTTTACCAGACCTAGCCACTTAGGCTACCTATCCCATCATTGTTACTAGTACATACTGCATGCATGAACTTAAGCACACATAAAATATAACTTTATGTATATCATTGAGAAGATTGACTTCACTCAAATCTAGGATATTGAGGGCAATTGACCCAACAATTACTCTCTCGGTTACCCTTGGCAACTTTCTAAAGCAAGTCACGAATAACATCCAGTTCATGGTAATATAGTTTTACTATGCATGCAACACCATTTTGGCAACCCTCTCCAAACCTTATCAAAGGTAATTCCTTCCATCTCGCATCTATTGATGAAGTCTGTTACTACTTAAGGGATAGATATCATTCAGGGAAATAAAGAGATAACTCACCTCTTCTATCTACAGCAGGAACACCCTGGGGATGTACAACTCTCAGTTTTAGTGAGAATGGATTTATGATGCTGCATGATGATCCGACTGAGGGCCTCATAGGGTCCTAATGTAGATGGACCAAGGAAGTAGAGCAGACAACCCATCCAACCTAACAACAAGTTCCTCTTTCTGTTTCTTTCATATTTTCTTTTGTAAAACAAAACAAAGCAAGATTGAACTTGTGCGCTCCTATCTATTTCATTATCAAGAATATTGCAACTACTTTCTGATACATGTCCCTAGAGACGGGCAACCTAGTAAGGGCAGGGGGGGGATTCTTCTATGATATTATCGAGGGATGACCACCGACATGCTTTTGTGTTGTGCATCAAGTTTTATTCAGGGAGCGACCTACAAGTACAGATACCGAGTGGATATCTCAAAACTAGTAAGGGGAACAATGATTCATCTACACCATTACTGAGTGATGAACTTTGGTGCCCCCTCATATCGAGCAATGGGATCTATTTGGGCAGCAACCTGTAAGCTTGGACTATGAGTAGATAACTCAAAATTAGTAATTATGATAAAGGTCCCTCTACATCATTATTGAGTGACGACCTATGACACCCTTAAGCACTGAGTAACTTTGCTAACTCAATATTTTTACTTATTTTTCTATAGTTTTATCTTTTAAATAATTAATTTAATATCATATTTCATTAATAAAAGACTAATTTCTTTTTTTTTTAATTTTAGGTGTTTTGGGTCTGCTAATATAAAATTAGAGCTCACAGACATGTTCTAATGGTTATTTGGAGATTTTTCAGCCAAATTCGTAAGTGCACACCCCCATTACATAAGTGGGACTTATGGGCGTGACTTCAGTCATTACCATGACCAACCTCCTGCAATCCATATCATCTTGCCAGGTCATTTGAAATTATTTCCCTTAGACATGAGCGTGACCATGGGGCATGACAGCTAGGTCATGGCCATGATTTAGCCTAATAACAACAGGTTTACGCTGACTTCAATTACAAAGTAAACGACTATAGTTACGCTCGTGACTAGAGGGCGTGACCTCAGCGGTTAAGCTCAAAACGACAGGAATTGATTTCCTGAGAGCATATTTTCTCCTAATGTGGTACACGACCAAGGTCACACCCATAATATTGGGGCATGACAATGATGGATCAACACAAAATGATGCCATTTAATTCATGCATTTCCTGTTCTTAATTGGCAGGTAATCACCAGACATGCCCTAAGTTACGGGTGTGACCTAGGAGAATGACTCCTCAACTTTTGAACAATAAATTCCAGCAATGTCCAGATGTCTATGCGTTCAATTTTGGAATTTGTTTCTTCCTTTAGTTTTCTATTTCGTTGTAATTTCCTTTACAATTGCAAGCTTTTACTTTGGCAATTTCTATTTCAAGTATTTTACTTTTCAATCTTGTCTCTCGCTACATCTATATGTATTTCCCCCATCATAATGAGTAACTAAACTCTATTTAGTACTTGATAATGATGAATTTTAAAATAAAATAAATTATGCTTTGTCTTTTCTAAATTAGCAAACTTTTTTCTTACTTACTTCGATTTATCTTAGATTAACTTGTTCTTCAATTTCATATATCGCGAATATGAATTTTGATTTAAGATTTGTATACTAATTGATCGAGAGATCCATGCATACAAGGAGATCACTCAAAGATAAAAAGAGATGCATGCAATCATCGAGAGAGAACGACAAAAATCTTCAAATTAATGTCAAATCCAGTAGTGGAGTTCACCACTTAAATTGAGCTTAGGGGTTTTGACTGACAAGGGGGTCTTAATAGATCAACCTAAAGTTAGTTGGTAGTATTCATCGAGAGAGGTTCTATTGTAATTTGGGAACCTCCATGGTCGAAGAAAGTAAATTAGAAGCTTGATATTTATTTTTTATGAAATTATATTTTATTACAAAGGTTTTTTAGATCAAGTGCTAATCTTTTAAATCATTGAGTTTTCTTAGTCATTTCCGCTTATTTTGTTTTTCTGAATCAAAACCTAATTTTTGCTTCATAAAACAACAACTCTTCTTTGTGAGTAGAAGTACTCAACAAGCATGGAAAATACGACACTTGATCCTACACTACAAGACGATTGGTACACTTGTCTTATCAAATTATTTTGGAATTGTGCAACTGCAATTTTTATCATCAAGTTTTTGACATTGTTGCTCGGAACTTCTTAATGATATTTTGAAAGTGAATCTCTTTTACTTTTAAAATTTTTGTTGACTTTTTTTGCTGGATCTTACGGCGCCTTTAGGGGGGGGGGGGTGAATAAGGGTTAATAAATTTTTCTTAAGCTAAACAAACTTTACTTGGTGAATAAAACAATGCTAGTGAAATTATGGAATGGAGACTAATTTTTCATAAGCAAAATTAAACACCTTGAAATATAGAAAAGCCAAAATATAACAATTTATTTCAAAAGTACTAAAGTGAATACAAGGTATTTCTATAGAGCTAGTGACCAAGGCATATGAAAAATACAATATACTTTTGTTTTCGCTGGTCCTTCTACCAAGAACCGACAGGATAAAGCGTATCTCCTCCTAGATCTTGTCACTAGCCTCCCCTAGATCTACCTCTACCTAGACGCTGCACACAAGGCAACGCTTTCTCACTAAGCCATACAAGGACATGGACGCTATGCACAAAGAGGCGATTTTCCCTAAGCCACACAAGGACTTAGACGCCATGCATAAGGCAGCGATTTCCCCTAAGCCACGCAAGGATTTAGACGCCATGCACAAGGTGGCGATTTCCCCTCTCGATTACAATATGTTTACAATAGGAATAAAAACATGACAAATTCAAAAACTTCTGAATAAAAACACCCTTCAAACAAAGTGCTGATGATGACGACGAATCCTAGCCAGGGTTGCTTTGAATGCTGCGTACGTGTCGTCAATCTTTTGCGCTTCGGCCTTCTTGAGAATATGGAGTAAATCTGGAATCTGGAGCTCTCGAGTTCGTCTAAACAGGAAGGTGCACTCCAGGTAATGAAAGTTGTAATCTCCTCAGAAAATTGAATGGCTTTTATACATTGGCGATATTGCCTGGAGAAACTAGGTATCGCCCCCTGGCGATATTGGTAACTACTGCCACATGTCCCACGAACTCCTCATATTCACATCGCAGATTCATCGATGGTCGAATGTGGACTGTCGCCTGGCAACACTGGGTATCGCTAACTGGCAGTAGTGATAACTGTCGCCACATGTCCCACGAACTCCTGGTTTTCACATTGCTGATTCGTCAAACGTCGTTCATCTATCATCGAGCGCAGATTCGTCGATCATCGCTGTTGCCTGTGGTCGATACCCAATATCTCCTTGCAACATCTTCTATTCTCTAATGCAGATTCGTCGAATGGTGATCGTCGTGCGCAGAATTCACTGTCGTCTGTGGGTGATACCCAATATCACCAGGCGATATCTTCAATGCTCAGCTGTTCAGACTCGAAACATCACCTAGAAACCATTAGAGCTAGACCTGTGATATCTGTATATCATAAACACCCAAAGATCAAATACAAATGAGATTTGTTATTAGCAAACCAAAGAAGCACGTAACACATGCTCCAATAATCTCCCACTTTTGATAATAACAAATCCACTGAGAAAGAAATCATGAATGAACTAAGAAGTGTTTGAAATAATGAGTACTATGTGTAACAAGACTAAGCATTTGTATGTGCATAAATATCTCTTGGATGAAACACTCCCCCTACTGGTGTACTCCCCATAAATCTAAGCATATGTTTTCATTTCCTTAGTAAATTCCTTAGTAATGAACAGTAGTAAACCATGAGAATGAATACTTTCCTTAGTAATGAATGATTTGCTTAGTAAATTCACCTCCTTTGGTATTGTCAAAAGAGATAACAGAGTGGGGCGGAAGCTAAAGAGGAAAAACACAAAGAAGAAATTAAGGATAGAACATGTGAATCAATGTACAGTAAAGAAGTAAATGAGTAAACACGAATAGGGGCAACGTTCATCCATCCATACCACAGACACATACATTAGTGAAGTAGATGTTGGAAACATTTTCGGTCCAATTCTCTTAAGAAGAAATTTTAGAGAAGATAATGGTGTGTACATGTGATAGATTGAAGAAAAACACATATGAGAGGTCTTACAACTACATGAACACGTGGAATGTAAAAAAAACAACATAACATAGAGGTATGCATGATGAGTTGTGCTTGTATCCAGGAATACAGAGCAGATATAAATAGAATATCCAAATATATAGTTGCACAAGATACTTTACAATTCTTTCCAAGGTGTTTAACCTCACAATACTTATTAAGACTTATCAAGAGGGTAAGTAGTGCTTGTTGGAGGTTCCTTGTTAGCCCCTTCTTATTTTAATTTTGAAATACATCAACAAAGGTGTTGAATTTTTGTTTTTGAATGTTTTTTTTATTTTTTTGAACATGTTTTGATTGGTATGACAAAGGAGTCTGAATTCACTTGTGAGCATACCGGATAATCAAATATGAGCGGTGCACGGAATAAATGAAGATAAAACATTAACCGCATCATGCAATTCTAGTGGTTATGGTAAAACATCCACAATTCATATATGCAGTAAGGTGAACCCATATGAATGTTTCACAAGTGTAAGTAAAAGAACATTATCAGAACTAAAATATTTCTCATACTTAGAGGCATGCAAAAACAATTTCACAAGTAGATAAACACTGGGACTTATGTATGTATAAAAGAAGATGTGATGGTTGAACAGTTGAAGTATCCTACTAGGAACCCAAAATCAAAAATATACAATAATCCATGCCTAATCCTGAGAAATTAAGGAAAAATGGCAGAAAAGTGAAATGTCACTGTCGTTCGGCGATACAGGGTATCGCTGATCGGCGATAGTATGCAAAATAAAAAAGGGTCATATGAGGTCAAAGGCATCAAATCTACCATTCTTTCCTGAAGACTAGTCACGGAAGATGAAGGGGATGACAGCAAAAACTTGGATCAAGGTAAGGATCATGGTTTTTTTGTTGGATTCCTTAGAGTTTGTAGATCTATTGTAGGGTATGTCATTAAGAATGTTAGATCTGGTATCTAAATTAGGAGAAAATCCAGATCTGGAGTCGAAAATTGGATGAGATCATGTTCTGATATCGCTCAGCAACATCAGGTGTTGCCCGCTAGCGATACTAAAAAACTTGCGTTGTTTTTTTTAGTTTTGTTTTTTAAACACAACTTTTATTTATAGTAATGTCCTCTAATTCTAAAGCTCACAGAATTACAGGCAGTGACTCGTATTCGTCCTACCAAACGTTTCCAGGGATAGAAAATGCTAACATATGGATTGGACAAGTGATCGAATTCGATCTCGTCCGTCATGCACACATTCATGACCTGTTAGCAATGGCTGGAATAATGTCTATCATTATCCCGGATACATTTTCATCTATTTTAATTAGGGAGTTCTATAATTCTCTAAAAGGTCATTGATTTACGGACTTAAATGGTGGATTACGATCAAAGATACAAGGCCAGATAGTAGAGATAACCCATTATGATCTCAGAGAGGAATTTGGGTTAATAGAACATGAAATTAGCATTGATGTAGTAGAGAATTATTGAAAAGATAGAGATTGGACACTTTTGAAATTAGTTTTGCATGGAAATTCCATCAAAACAGTTATTCAATCTACGACCTCTCTCACTGAGGATGCACGACTAGTGCAAGATATATTGAGGCACACTGTTTTACTTAAGTCTGGTGATACACGTAGGATAACGACTCAATTGAGCTATGTCACATATTTGATCTTGGAGCGGGAGCCATTCGATATGGCAGACTTTATCCTATCGATAATACGCTATGCATACAGGCTAAAGAGTACTACTTGGAAGAAATTAAACACACTACCACTTGGAGTTGTTATCCAACGCATTTTATATAAGAAATACACTTGGATAGATCCAGATTTGTATTTCAATGATTGTGTGCCTTTAATATTTGCTACGAGTGGAACACCTTCAATTGGTCGGTCAACCCAAGGAGGTTCAACAAGGAGTAGTGAACATGTATCCACTATCTGTAACCCGCCACACCAAAGAGGTGGATCGTTGCGGGAAGGGTTGGATGACTTGCGAGAGTCGTTCGAAGAACATAAGCGGGAAGTGAAGACGAACTTTCAGGGGGTTCAGAAATTCTTCAAATTTCTGACCAAAAGCCTCAAATTGAAGCCCAATCCAGAAGAAACAGCCTAATGGCATAATTCGGTGATGGAGCCTCCCCGAACATCTATTCGCCGCCCTCGCCGAACGAGAAGCAGCAAACATAGTTCAGCTGATGATCAAGTAGACACAATGCAGGTGATAGCAGGAGTTTCTGAAGATTTTGAGGTGATCTGAAATGTTGGCGCTATCGCCCAACGACAGTCACTATCGCTGGTGACAGTGATGTTATTTAAATTTTCATCTTTTTTGTGTAAGATTTTCATGTTGTAATATTATAACATAGCACAGTTGTAATATTATTATTGACTCTTAACAATTGTGGTTTACTTGATGCTTAATCATCACTTTCATGTTAGTTTACTTATTATGTCAATTCATTAGCTTGTAATATCCAGGATTCCTAGTTCTAATCTTAACAATGAAAAACAAGAATCTGGAAGTGGTTTTGTGAAGATATCGGCAAGCTGTGAATCGGTGCCAAAAAAATTGACTTTAATTGTATTTAGCTTTATGTGGTCTCTATTGAAGTGATGACACACATAAATGTGTTTGGGCCTAGAATGATGAACCAGATTATATGTTCAGTTAATTGCACTTTTATTATCACATTTTAATTCAATTGTGTCAGGTACAATTCAAAGTCCTCTAAAGTTTGCTTCATCCAAAGAGCCTATGCACAACAACTACCTAGTGTAATGTACTCGGCCTCGATGGTCGATAAGGCCATAGAATTTTGCTTCCTACTCGACAACAAAATTAACGAAGGGCCAAGAAAGTGATAGGTGCCACTTGTGCTCTTACGATCTAATGAACATCCAACATAATCAAAATCAGAAAATCCATGTAAAATAAAGGCATCGTTGTGAGGATACCACAAACCTAACTTAGATGTGCCAATAAGATATCTAAAAATATGTTTAACCTCTTTTAAATGATATTCTTTTGGATTAGCTTGAAATCTAACACATAAACATACAACAAACATAATATCAGGTCTGGCTGTAGTCAAATATAATAGTGATCCTATCATTCCTCTATATAATGTTTGATCTATAGAGATACTACTTTCATCCTTTCCTAATTTCAAAGAGACCATCATGGGGACATTTGCTTGTTTTAGATTTTCAAATACAAATCTTTTTAACATATCATGAATATATTTAGATTGACAAATAAATATTCCATCATGCTTTTGAGTAATTTGAAAACCAATAAAATAAGTGAATTCGCCTACCATGCTCATTTCAAATTCATTTTTCATAATTTTTATAACACTATCACACAATTGTTCATTCGTGGATCAAAAAATAATATCATATATTTATAAAACTATAAGGTCATCATGAACATGTTTAATAAATAGAGTACAATCAGCACTACCCATTTTGTAATCATTCTTTAAAAAATAAATAGTCAATTTATCATACCATGCTCACGGTGTTTGTTTCAAACCATAAAGGGCTTTGTCTTATTTAAAAACATGATCAGGAAACTTAACATCAACAAAGCCTGGAGGTTGTTCTATATAAACCTCTTCCTTGATATACCTGTTAAAAAAATAGTTTTCACATCCATTTGAAATGGTTTAAATCTTTTAAAATAAGCAAATGCAAGAAATATTCTAACTGCTTCTAACCGTTCTACGGGTGCAAAAGTTTCATCAAAATCTATTCCTTCAACTTGTGAATAATCTTTTGTTGCAAGTCTCACTTTGTTCCTAGTGACCCTATATTCACTATCCATTTTATTCTTGAAGATCCACTTAACACCTACAACAAGATGATTTGGCGGTCTTTCTACTAATTTTCAAACCTTATTACGTTCAAATTGATTAAGCACTTCAGTTATAGCTAAAAACTAAGAATTATCATTCAAAGCGGTCTCAAAATTTTTAGGTTTTATATAATAAATAAAGCACATATTTCAAAATAAATCATGTAATGATGAACGAGTGCTTACCCCTCTTGATGGTTCTCCAATAACTAAATCATGTGGATGATCTTTTGAGAATCTTGGCTCGCATGGAGTCACATATTCTTGCACTTCTTCTTCTTGTTGTTCATCTTCTCTTTCTCCATCTTTCTCTCCAAGGATTTCATCATCATCTGACCTCTGTAGGGGGAAGGGCTCTTCATCTTGACGGCTTGACCTATATTATTAGATTCTACACAAGGGAAAAGTTCATCAAATTTAACATGAATAGTTTCTTCAACCATTTTTATCTATTTGTTGTAAACTCTATAAGCCTTACTAGTTGAAGAATAACCAATAAAAATGCCTTGATCACACTTTTCATCAAATTTGCCTAAATTATCTGTTGTGTTCAAAATAAAATATTTACAACCAAAAACTTTAAAATAAGATACATTCGATTTCTTTTAGAAGTATAACTCATAAGGTGTTAATTTCAAGAAAGGTCGAAGCATTACGCGATTTATAATATAACAAGAATTACTAATGGCTTCTGCCCAAAATGATTTAGGTAATTTGTATTTGGATAGTGTTGGAACACCCTATTACTAATTTGGGTCAGGATCACTATGTCTCTAGGAACCTGTGTTTGACCTTCTGTATAGCTTAATAGGTCAATTAGAATTGAGTCTAAGGGATCAGGAGTCTAGGTTTGGAAGCTGCCCTGAAGACCAAAGTTTTTCTGGAGACTAAGTCCAATCGTCGAGCTCAGCACGACGTTTCGTCGAACTCCGGTCGACGATCGTCTAGCTCAACTTCGACAGATCGTCGAGCTCCATTCGACGATCGCTGAGCTCAAACCTCATAATATCGTCGAGCTCCACTCGACGATCGCTGAGCTCAGGTCGACGATTTTGTCTCTGCACTGGATCCTTATCTCTGAGCTCAGTTCGACGATCCTTGAGCTCAGATCGACGATTTCTTTGCTGCTTGCATTTTCCAGTTCGCTGAGCTCAGCTCGACGATAGCAGAGCTCAGTTCGACGATTTCAGTTATCTTTCAGAATTCAAATTCAAATCAGATAGAAGTTATTCTGCATTTAATTCAGAAGATCTGCCAGCCATTTTCATTTACTTCTAGAGCAAGTTTCAAGGGATTTTTCAAGGAACAAATCAGTGGACTTTCCTTTAGAAGAAATTATGCAATTAAGGCTGTAATCAATGCAGACCAACGGCTATCTTTGACAGAGTGATATCCTATTCAGACACAGAGAATAAAAGAGAGAATGTTTTTGAATCAAATGAGAGATTGATAAGGAGAGGACACACAACTTAATATACAGAGACTCTTTGAAAATATTCTGTCAACAAGAATTCTGAAGAACACTCATCAGAGAGATCAAGCTTTCAAAAAATCTTCAGATCTCTTCAGCTCTTAAAGTGTTCAAGGCCAACATCTTCTCAAGACTCCAGACACTCAACATTTCAGCTTGCTGAAATCATCTATTGCTGGAGTTCTACATTTGAAGGCCTATCACCCTCAAGCAAAGCTCTTCTTCCTGAAGATCAAGGACTCAGGGGGAGCTTTGAAATCCATCCACTTAGTCTTCTCAGTTGATTGAGAAAGAGAAGACTGCCATCACTCTCTCACCCCCACTCTGTAAAGGGTTTTTCAAACTCCCTTCAAAAGTTTGAATCTGGTTTTTGAGCACCTTGTCAAAAGCTCATTGGTGGCAAGACACCTGATCAAAAAATCTGTTTTGGTTTTTGAGCACCTTATCAAAAGCTCATTGGTGCCCAGGACACCTGATCAACTCATCCTGCAGTGGATTCCTACCTAGGGTGGTAGAAGAGTGGATGTACCCAAGTTTGGGGAACCACTATATTTCCTTGTGTCATCTGGTTCTTCCTGTTTTCTTTTTGTTTCTGGCCTAGATTTTCTTGTGCTTAGTTTCTGCATAGCTTAGTTTTGTAATTAGTTTTATTTCTGCTTCCCTGCTCACACTCATTACAACAATTGTTGTAAAGCTTTGCAAAAGTTTTTCTTTGTGTTTTAAAAGCCCCATATACTCTATTCACCCCCCCTCTAGAGTATATCAGATCTAGTTTCCCCTTTCAATTGATATCAGAGGGAGGTTGGTTAAACATACCATATCTGTTTGGTTGTACAGGCTAACACCTGAACCCCAAGATCCCAATCAAGATCCTTCTTTTATATTTCATTATTAGATTTAGCTTGCACAAGTCATGGCCCAAAACAAAGATTATGCTAGCACCAGACCTCCAGTGTGCAATCTGTCAAAGTTTGCACTTTGGAAAGCAAGGATTAGACTCTACATGAATTCTATTGACGAAGACATTTTTAATTCTGTTTTGACAGTGTGTCCAAGACCTCCAGAGGGCACAAGCACAAATGCTGTTCCACCTCCATCAGGAACAGATGCTGACATCAAAAAGTGGAAAGTAGTTGATGCCAAGGCAATGAACATTTTAGCTCAGACAATGTCAGATGACATTTTTCAAAAAGTAGCTGAATGCAATTCAGCCAAGGAGATTTGGGACAAGCTCTCAGAAATTGTCTCTGGCTCAGCTGATGAGAGAAAGGACAGAAGATCCCATCTCATCTCCCAATATGAGAACTTCAAGAAGGGAGAAACAGAGTCAGTGGGAGACATGTACAACAGACTGAGTCTAATTGTCAGTGAACTAAGGACATTAGACAAAGAGATCTCACTGACAGAACTTAATGACAAGATCCTAATGTGCTTCCCCAGCACTTGGGATTCAAGAATCTGGCCAATTAAAGATGCCAGAAGTCTGAATGAGATCACCACTGAAGCCTTGTTGGGTAAGCTCAAATCTTATGAGCTACTCATCAAGAACAGAGAGAAAGAACAGAAGGCTGCTTCACCAGCCACAAGAAAGGAGAAGACCATAGCATTCAAGGCAACTGAAGATCTGCCTGAAGAAAAAGGAACAGGCAATGATGAACTTCTCAGCTTGCTGGCCAAAAGATTCTATAAGATGGCCAGAAAGGACTTCAGAAGAAGATCATACAAGGAGCAGGATAAGCCAAGGTATGACAAGTCCATTGGCAATAGCAAAGACATCATTTGCTTTGGTTGCAGGAAACCAGGGCATATGGTTCCTGACTGTCCAGAGAACAAGGACAGAAGGGACAGAAAAGAAAGAAGAAAGGAGAAGGACTCCAAAAGGAATGGAAGTAGCAAACCTTCCTCCAGCAGAAATAAGCACACAAGGAAAGGATTTGTTGTTGAATCCTGGAGTGAGACTGAAGAGGAGTCAGAAGCCTCTTCCAGCTCAAGTGATGATGAGGATGATGCAGAGGAAAAGGAGTTCTGCATGATGGCAATCAATGCCTCACAACACAACTCAGAGGAAGAGGAGTCAGAATCAGACTCAGAGACTCAACCTGAAGAAGATCAGGTAATCAGCTCTTTTGATTTTACTTCAGAAGATTTTAAATTTGAATTTAAAGCTCTATGCTTTAGACCTGCTAAAGTCTGAGAAAGAGATCATCTCTCTCAGAAATCAATTATCTGAACAAAAGGTTTTAAAATCAGAAAACCTCAAACTCTCTCAGGAGTTGGAGAACTATAGGGAACAGATAGCTTCACTGAAGAGTGAGCTCTCTGAGGCCAAGAAGCTTGAAGAATCTCTCAATGGGAGAAGCATTAAGCTGATGGACATCACAAGCACAGTGAACTCAAGATTCAACAGTACACTGGGCTTGGGTGCCTCATCCAGCCAACCTATTGTTCTAACAACCCCTATCAAGTTCATTTCTGACAAGGGAAAGGGAGTTGTAGAGGTTGCCAGGAAAAATTCTGATCTGCCTCAGAAATTTAAGTCCCAGCAGAAATCGTCGAACGAAGCTCGACGATCGCCGAATGAAGATCGACGATCGCCGAACGCAGCTCGACGACCTCAGGGAAAATCGTCGAACGCAGATCGACGATCTCAGCCAAAGTCGTCGAACGCTTCTCGACGATCTCATATACCTGACCTCACCCATAGTCGACCGTCGAACGGAGCTCGACGATCTGACCCAAGATCGTCGAACTCAGCTCCAAGATCGTCGAACAGAGGTCAGAGCTCTGGAAAATTTTTCAAAGGCAAATCAAAATTGAATCCTGAGGGTTCTTCATCCCAAACCTTTAACCCTTATACTGAATGGATTTTACCTCCAAGGAGATATCATCCTGAAGGATATAAGAGTCAGCCAGGGATATCTTTCATTTCTGAATTTAAAGGTTATCAACCTAGGCCCAAGGTAAACTGGGTCAAAAACAAGTGAATTGCTTTATGTGCAGGTGAAGACCTATCCAACATCTAACCAGCAATGGTATTTGGATAGTGGGTGCTCTAAGCACATGACAGGGAACAAGGACAACCTCAATTCCTTTAGAGCCAAGCTTGGACCCAAGGTTATCTTTGGTGACTCCAATTTTGGACAAACTAAAGGTTATGGAGCAGTCCAGATTGGTTCTGTAACCTTCAAGAAAGTAGCATATGTGGAAGGACTGAAGCACAACCTAATCAGCATCAGTCAGCTATGTGATGAAGGCTACCAGGTGACCTTCAGCAAAACCTTATGCAAAATCAAGTCAGAGGACAACACAACTGTGTTGACAGGTAAAAGGAAAGGTAACATCTACCTAGTAGATTTTCTTTCAACTACTATAGATATCTGTTTATTCAATTCAGTTTGTAGACCAAATGTTTTATGGCATAAGAGACTAGGACACCTAAACCTTAGAACTATTGCTAGGCTATCCAAGGACAACCTTGTTAGAGGACTACCTTCTGGCCCCTACAAGAAGGAAGGACTCTGCAAGGCTTGTCAATTAGGCAAGCAAACTAAAAACAGTTTCAAGTCACTTAATAAGAGTGATTCACCTAGGATATTGTATCTGTTACACATGGATCTATTTGGACCCATCACAGTACAAAGCCTAGGAGGGAAATCCTACACTTTAGTAATTGTAGATGACTTCTCTAGATTCACTTGGGTGTTCTTTCTAAGGAAGAAGTCTGATAACTTTAAGTGTCTGACAGAGTTTCTCAAATGTATAAAGATTGAGTTCAATACTCACATTGCCCTGATCAGAAGTGATCATGGGACAGAGTTTGATTCTCTTCTTATGCAAGAGTTCTGTCAGAGTGAAGGGATCAGGCATACTTTCTCAGCTCCTAGAACTCCTCAACAAAATGGGGTAGCTGAAAGGAAAAATAGAACCCTTATTGAATCTGCCACTACATTGTTGTCAGATGCTCATCTACCTCTATCCTTTTGGGCAGAGGCAGTGAACACCTCCAACTATGTACTGAACAGGAGTCTGATACATAAACTAAAGGGAAAGACTCCCTATGAATTACTCAAAGGGAAGAAACCTAAAGTTGACTATTTCAGAATTTTTGGCTGCACTTGCTATATTCACAATAATGATAAGAAATATTTAGCAAAATTTCAAGCCAAAGCTGATGAAGGAGTGTTTCTGGGATACTCCATGATCAGCAAGGCCTATAGGGTATATAATAAATCATCATTGAAAATTGAGGAATCTGTTCATGTTTCTTTTGATGAAACTAACATGTCTTTCAAGGAGAAGATCTCTTCTACCATAGAACCTTTGCAGGAACACTCTCTAGTTGAAGATATGAACAAGCTACAGGTTGCTCAAGAAGAAGAAAGCAGTGAAGATGAAAGCAATGCTCAACATAATGAACCACCACTTGAAGAGCCAGTTGTTGTACCACAAGAGGAAACAACAACACAGGTTGGTGAACAATCAACACCCCTGTTGATTTAGTAACATCAAGAGACCATCCAATTTCCCAAATAATTGGAGAAATCTCAGCTGGTGTGCAAACCAGAAATCAGGTCAACCAAAACCTGTTGCACACCTGCTTCCTTTCTCAAATTGAGCCTCAGTCCATTCAAGATGCAGAGCAAGATCCACACTGGATCATTGCCATGCAAGAGGAGTTGCATCAATTTGAGAGAAACAAAGTATGGGAACTAGTGCCAAAGCCAAAGGATCATTCTATTGTTGGAACAAAGTGGGTATTCAGAAATAAACTGGATGATCAAGGAGTAATAATAAGGAACAAGGCCAGGCTAGTTGCTCAGGGATACTCTCAAGAAGAAGGAATTGACTACGACCAGACTTTTGCACCTGTTGCAAGATTGGAAGCCATCAGAATATTTCTAGCTTATGCAGCTCACAAAGGCTTCAAGGTTTATCAGATGGATGTCAAGAGTGCCTTCTTGAATGGAGACATCAAAGAGGAAGTCTATGTCAGACAACCTCCAGGTTTTATCTCTCCAACTTATCCTGATTACGTTTTTAGATTAAATAAAGCATTATATGGTCTCAAGCATGCTCCTAGAGCATGGTATGAGACCTTAGCATGCTTTCTCTTGGAAAATGGTTTTATAAGGGGTAGGGTAGACCAAACTCTTTTTATTAGAACCCATAAGTCTCATACCCTACTAGTACAAATTTATGTAGACGATATCATTTTTGGTTCTACTGACTCAAAATTGTGCAGAAGGTTTTCTAACCTAATGCATTCTAAATTTGAGATGAGTAGTATGGGTGAGCTATCCTTCTTCCTAGGATTGCAAGTCAAACAACATGCTGAAGGCATCTTTATTTCTCAAACCAAATATGCTAATGAGCTGGTTAAGAAATTTGGTATGTCTGAGGCATCTTGCATGAAAACACCCATGCCTACCAATGCTGTACTGGATGCTGATGAACATGGGAAACCAGTTGATCAGACAACATATAGAGCAATGATTGGCTCTTTACTGTATCTTACAGCTAGTAGACCAGATATAATGTTTGCTACATGTATATGTGCTAGGTTCCAAGTAAGCCCTAGAGAGTCACACCTCACATTAGTAAAGAGGATTCTTAGGTATGTTAAAAGTTGTCCAAATCTAAGTCTCTGGTATCCAAAAGATTCAGCATTTGAGTTAACTGGATTCTCTGATGCTGATTATGCTGGATGCAGAATTGACAGGAAAAGCACCAGTGGAACCTGTCAGTTCCTTGGTGATAGACTTGTCTCCTGGTTTTGCAAGAAACAAACATCTGTGTCAACTTCAACTGCTGAAGCTGAATATATGGCTGCAGGTAGTTGTTGTTCACAAATATTGTGGATTCAAAATCAACTCCTAGACTATGGTTACAACTTAGAGAAGTCAAAAATGTTTTGTGACAATACAAGTGCTATTTCCATAGCTCAAAATCCAGTCCTCCATAGTAGGACAAAACACATAGAGATTAGGCATCATTTCTTAAGGGACAATGTTGAAAAGAATAAAATTGAACTGCAATATATCCCAACTGATTTACAAAGGGGAGATATTTTCACCAAGCTTTTGTATGAAAAGAAACACACCTTCTTCCTAAATCAGTTAGGAATGTTAGATGGAGGAAGTCTTAAATAATCCCCAAGATTTTGAAAGCTAAAAATTGACCAAGACTAGGCAAAATTCTGATTTTTTAGTGTTTAGAATTTTCTGATCTCTGAACTGCGCTCGACGATTTCCCCAAAGATCGTCGAACGGAGATCGACGATTTCCAGAATCGTCGAACTGATTTCAGCGCCCCTCAGACAGCATGAACTGTCTCCTTCGGTCAACGATCGTCGAACGACGCTCGACGATTTTGTTCACTGAACGATCGTCGAACGGAGCTCGACGCCTTTCCAGATCGTCGAACGGAGATCGACGATGTTGGAGTCTCTTCAGATTCCTTTAGAAGCCTCGATCGTCGAACTGAGTTCAACGATCTTTCCAATTCTGCGTCGAACCCTAATATAAAACTCATTTTTCGTCGTCGTTCTCTCTTGCGCTTTCAATTTCTCTGCAAGAATTTTCTTCCCTCCAAACAGTTCTACACTTGTTCGGTTTGTTTGTTAAGTTTTTGCAGGTACAATGGCCGTCTCAGTTGCTGTCCTCGCCGTAATGAAGTTTGATGCAGGGTTTGACATTGATTTGGACTCCTTCAACACCACTGATCAAATCTTCCAGGACATCCTGAGTTTATTCAAGGATCAACATTTGTCTGCCCTCATGACAACAAGAATCAAACTTGCTTCAGATGAAATAAAAGAATGGGTCTATACTGCACACAACCTTGACAACAACACCATTGTTGGATCTATTGCTGGCACCCAGGTACCTCTGACCCCAACAGTCTTAACAGAGGTTTTTGGTTTAAGAAATGGTGAAGACTCTGCTGAACTTTCTGGAGAAGAATTTTCTGATATACTTGCCAGGATGGGTCATCCAGAGGGAAACCCTAGCAAGTTGTTTAAGAGGAACTTGTCAGTTGAATATAGGTTCCTAGCTGATGTTGTAGGCAAGGTGCTGTTGGCCAAGCATTCTGCACATGACACCATCTCCAGACATCAGCTCTGCCTTATGGGAGCTCTGGTAGATAGGAAAAGCTTGAACTGGGGAGAGGTCTTCTTTGACCTGATAAAGAAAAAGATTAACAAAAACTTTGTAAATTTTGGAAGAATTCTTGGAGTCTTCCTTCAGGCAAAGTGCCCTACTCTGCTGGTCTCCTCTGGAGTGCACATCAATGCCTCCAAGAGACTCACCTGTGCCCTATTTGGGAAATGGGACAGGCAGATTAGCAAGCCCTGCAGGCCCTCTTCAACTGCCCCTTCAGGCACCAGGACTCAAAGAGTCACTCCCCCCCAGGTCTCTGCTCCTGCAGAAGACCTGCCTGCTGCTAGTGCTGCTTCTCCTCCTCCTCCAAGTTCAACCCTACCTCCAGCTCCATCCACCATTTCAGCCTCATCTCCCATTACAATCTCCAGCCCATCTCCAACCTCAATTCCATCCCCAGCAACCACTTCATCACCTCCAGTAGACCAATTCCACCCATTGTTCTCCTATCCACCACCAGATGTCACCTCATCTCCATCCATACCATCATTCACCCTCTGGATGAATCCTACATGGATGATTCCCCCTCTTCTCCTCCAGACTTCCCCTCCTCCTCAACATCCTTCCAAGACCTTCTCCACCACATCCTTGACCAACCATCATTCACTCCATCCATATCTATACCCTTGTCCTCCATCTCCACAATTCCCACACCTCAGCCCTCTATCCCTTCACCATCCAGCACTCCACTTCCAGCATCCTCAGCCATCCCAATACCCTCTACCTCTGCTCCTGCCATTGAGCATGTAGATCTGCCAGCCCTAGCTGACAAGTTGTATGAGCTACTGGCCCCCAGGCTCTCTCTTCTCATGGAGGCCTCCTTAGCTCCTCTACAACTGTCAGTTGCAGCCCTGTCTGCCAGGCTTTCCTCCCCATTCCTCAAGCAGCCCCACCAGCAGTGTGCCTTGATACAGAGGTATCTGCATCCAGGCAGGGGGAGATGCCTTATGAAGCCAGCCTTCATGCTGCTGTTGCTGCTGCTTCTGCTTCTACTCCTGCTGCTGCTACTGCTGTGCTTGTATCTTCTGCTCCAGTTGCTGTGCCTACTCCAGTCTTAGCAATAGACCTAAGGTCTTTGCTCTTAGCCTTTGATCCTGCATTCTACAGCTGTCTGCCAGAAGTTCTTGCTGTCCAGCCCCCAAAGGATTTGTCCAAGGCACTGGTGCCTCTCTCTGGCTGTGACCCCAACATTCTTTCATCCTTTGTACTCTCAGTGATGACTGCTGCTGCTGCTGATAAAGAAAAGGCTGAATCTGTTTCTGAAATTGTTCTTGCTGCTGCTGAAGACAATGTTCCAACTGCTGCTGTCATTCAAATTTTTTCTGATGAGCTCACACCCCAGGATTTTCTGATGACAGAGGCTGTTGTTTTTGAGCCTGCTGTAGATGTTGTTGTTGTTTCTGAACCTGCTGCTGCCATAATTCCTGAAATAACCAGTGTTGCTTCTACTGCTGCTCCAGTATCTGTTGTTATATCTGCTGCTGTATCTGTCTCTGTTGCTCCTTCTGCTTCTGCCTCTGCCCCATCTGCTGCAATGCAACTGAAGAAAGATCTTATGAAGAAGATAGATGCTATATATGATGCCCAGAGCTCTGACTCTGATGAGTTTAAGACAGATTCTGATGACTCTGCTGCCACCATTGCAAGGAAAAGGAAGGCAAGAAGTAAGGCAATGAAGAGGGTTCCACCTGCCAAAGTTAGAGATGATAATGATGTTCCTTACTATATTCTGCACAACTGCCCAATTTCTGAACATTGGATGCAGTACTCCAAAAATCAGCTAAAGGCAATGAAGAAGAAAAGAAAGTTTGATAAGGACTCCTCCCAGTTCAAGCACCCTCATCCTCCTCCACCACCTCCACCTGATGCAGGTGCAGGTGGCAGCTCTGCAAGTTCAGGCCCAGCTAGAAGCCAGGCTCCCTACCAACCTCATGCTAGAACATATCAAAGGGAAAGCCAGTCTAGGGGCTCTTACTCTAGAAGGGGAGGATATAGGGGAAATCAAAGAGAGACTCAGGTTTACTCCAAAGGGCATTCCAGGCAGCACCCTTATTCCAGGGGAGGACATGTTCCTTCTGATACATCTTCAGGTCCATTCCCCTATAAGCTCAGAGAAACTGTGACTGCCAGGACTCCTCAAGATACTTCTTCCAACAGGTATGAGCCACCTGTTCCATTTGAGGACCCTGAGAAGAATCCTGTTGCTTGGACTGCTAGAATGAAAGAGTTGGCTGCTTTAGACCAGATAAAGAAAGCCAAAGAGCAAGGCCTGGACACCTCCAATATATCTACAATGTCAGAACAAAGACAGAAAGAACTAGAAAGATATGCCACCAGTAAGTTTTTTGATGCAGACAGGTACATGGAGTTGCATCCAGCTGCAGTGGTTCCCAGGACATCAAAGCAAATTTATTTGGGTGCAGCTGATGACACCAGATCCAAACAGGAAGCTTTAAATCCTAACAGAGAAATCAAGATGGTAAAAGGCAAAGAGAAAAAGTAACTCTGTAAGGTGACAATTCTTGGTTTTTCTGACTGATATCTGGATGACGTATATATATATCTCTGTGATGGTTCTGTAATGTCTAGCTATTGTTGTTTTTGTATTTTTCTGATTGTATGATGTTGCTTGATTTTTAAAGTATGTAAATAGTTTTCCTAACCCAAATAGGGGGAGATTATTGGAACACTCTATTACTAATTTGGGTCAGGATCACTATGTCTCTAGGAACCTGTGTTTGACCTTCTGTATAGCTTAATAGGTCAATTAGAATTGAGTCTAAGGGATCAGGAGTCTAGGTTTGGAAGCTGCCCTGAAGACCAAAGTTTTTCTGGAGACTAAGTCCAATCGTCGAGCTCAGCACGACGTTTCGTCGAACTCCGGTCGACGATCGTCTAGCTCAACTTCGACAGATCGTCGAGCTCCATTCGACGATCGCTGAGCTCAAACCTCATAATATCGTCGAGCTCCACTCGACGATCGCTGAGCTCAGGTCGACGATTTTGTCTCTGCACTGGATCCTTATCTCTGAGCTCAGTTCGACGATCCTTGAGCTCAGATCGACGATTTCTTTGCTGCTTGCATTTTCCAGTTCGCTGAGCTCAGCTCGACGATAGCAGAGCTCAGTTCGACGATTTCAGTTATCTTTCAGAATTCAAATTCAAATCAGATAGAAGTTATTCTGCATTTAATTCAGAAGATCTGCCAGCCGTTTTCATTTACTTCTAGAGCAAGTTTCAAGGGATTTTTCAAGGAACAAATCAGTGGACTTTCCTTTAGAAGAAATTATGCAATTAAGGCTGTAATCAATGCAGACCAACGGCTATCTTTGACAGAGTGATATCCTATTCAGACACAGAGAATAAAAGAGAGAATGTTTTTGAATCAAATGAGAGATTGACAAGGAGAGGACACACAACTCAATATACAGAGACTCTTTGAAAATATTCTGTCAACAAGAATTCTGAAGAACACTCATCAGAGAGATCAAGCTTTCAAAAAATCTTCAGATCTCTTCAGCTCTTAAAGTGTTCAAGGCCAACATCATCTCAAGACTCCAGACACTCAACATTTCAGCTTGCTGAAATCATCTATTGCTGGAGTTCTACATTTGAAGGCCTATCACCCTCAAGCAAAGCTCTTCTTCCTGAAGATCAAGGACTCAGGGGGAGCTTTGAAATCCATCCACTTAGTCTTCTCAGTTGATTGAGAAAGAGAAGACTGCCATCACTCTCTCACCCCCACTCTGTAAAGGGTTTTTCAAACTCCCTTCAAAAGTTTGAATCTGGTTTTTGAGCACCTTGTCAAAAGCTCATTGGTGGCAAGACACCTGATCAAAAAATCTGTTTTAGTTTTTGAGCACCTTATCAAAAGCTCATTGGTGTCCCAGGACACCTGATCAACTCATCCTGCAGTGGATTCCTACCTAGGGTGGTAGAAGAGTGGATGTACCCAAGTTTGGGGAACCACTATATTTCCTTGTGTCATCTGGTTCTGCCTGTTTTCTTTTTGTTTCTGGCCTAGATTTTCTTGTGCTTAGTTTCTGCATAGCTTAGTTTTGTAATTTGTTTTATTTCTGCTTCCCTGCTCACACTCATTACAACAATTGTTGTAAAGCTTTGCAAAAGTTTTTCTTTGTGTTTTAAAAGCACCATATACTCTATTCACCCCCCCTCTAGAGTATATCAGATCTAGTTTCCCCTTTCAGATAGCATAGTACGAGCTAGTTCTTGCAAAGTCCTATTTTTCCTCTCTACCACACTATTTTGTTGCGCTGTGCAAGAAGTGAAAAATTCATGATTAATACCTAACTCATTACAAAAGGATACAAATTTTTTATTTTCAAATTCACCTCCATGATCAGAACGAATGCATTTTATTTTTAAATCTAGTTTATTTTGAACACAAAGACAAAATTTGGAAAATTCTAAAAATGCATCGGATTTGGATGATAAGAAAATTGTCCAACATAAATGAGAGTAATCATCAATTAAAACAAAAGTATATTTTCTACCACCTAGGATTAGTGTATGAACTCACCAGACAAATCCATATGAACGAGTTGTAAAGGCCTGGTAGTGGAAACAATATTTTTGCTCTTAAATGAAGATTTTGAAAATTTTCTTTTTTGACATGGTGAACATAAAGAAGATATATTTCCATGTAAAAAAGGTAAACCTTTAATTAGTTTATTTTGAGACAATTTTACAATTATCTTGGAACTAGAATGTCTAAGGCTCCTATGCCACAAATCTAATTCATCATTTTTAGAAATAAAACATTTTAAAGAAGAATGTGACAAGTCATTAAATCTAATCATGTAAACATTTTGAAATCTAGGAGCAGTAAGAACAGTATCGTTAGTTTTGGAAACAATAATTTTGCCCAAGTTTAAAGATGAATCAAATAAGACTTTTAAGACAACATCACATAATTGACTTATTAAAATTAAATTATCCTTCAAATCTTTGAAATACAAAACATTTGAGATAGTAAAGGATTTGTTACCTACTACTCTGATGCTGATGATCTTCCCTTTTCTATTATCAACAAATGTAACTACTATTCCGTTCTTCATTTTTAGGCTAAGCAACTTTGATTTATTACTCGTCATGTGCTTGGAACACCCTGTGTCCAAGTACCACATGTCTTCCTTGTCCTTAGCCTGCCAACACAACTAGAAAGAGGATGAGAGTAAAGATCTGGTTACCCAAGTGCTCCCTCCCATAGCATAGGTGGAAACCTTAGGTACCCAGATTTGTTTAACAGAACAATGTCCCGCCTTCTTACAAGTGTGCGTTGTGTGACCAAACTTATTACATTTGGCACTCGTGATGAAAGAAGTTGACGGGTGTTTCAAAATAAGATTTGAATTCTTTCTGTGAGTAACAGTGATAGTAGATTTATTATCTTTAATTTTAAAAAAGGATTTTCTGGACTTTTACTTATCGCTGACGACAGTGGATGTCGCCGGGCGATAGTGTTCTAGAGAGTACCCAAGTCCGAATTATGTAGATCTATAGCACTGGCTCCCCAAAATCATATTCAGTGATTTTTGTCCCATCCCAAACTTGTTAGTGGTCATTTCTAAATCACGGACTCGTCCTGTCAAAGCAGTGTTTTCGGCAAATATGGTGCCGCATCGGTTTGTGAAGGACTTTTTATTTCCTTCTACTTGAGATTGTGAAAACTTTAGAGATCTCTCTAAGGCCTCTTTCTCTCTTGTAAGAGTTTCAACCCGAGTCTGAGTCTTAGAGAGATCTTTCTGAAGTTCTAGTATCCTTGTCGAAGAGGGACAATCCTCTTGACAAGTTGTTTTCTCTTTCCCAAGTACTTTTACTTTATTTTTTTATTTTTTATTTTCAGATTTAAGCATCTAAATTTCATCCAATTTTTTATCTAGATATTTGCAGATTCTGAAAAATTCAGATATAAATCATTATAAGATTCAGGAGTTATCTTAGTATCGCTGTGGACACTACTCTCTTCATCATACACTGAAATACTCTTTCCCATTAGGCACATGTTGGCCGCCTCCTTAGTTTCTGAACCTGGACCACTTGACTCCTCATAAGTGGTGTCATCCCACGTTTCTTTCTTCAAAACTTTCTTCTTGTCTTTCTTCATGTGCCATTTCTCCTTCTACTCTTTCAGATATTTTGGGCACTTGCTCTTAATGTGACCAAATCTTTTGCAGTGATAGCACTCAGGTGGTAATCTCTCTTCATCATCCTCTCCTTCAGCTTGTGCTTTGCCTTTCCTATATGCAGACTCTTGCTTCTTGAAGAATTTCTTGAATGAATTTCTCCTTTCAGGATTTCTCATGAACTTCCTGAATTTCTTTACGAACAGGCTCTCTTCATCTCCATCATCACTCTCATCTGACTCACTTTCCACTTCCTTCTTAGACTTCAACACCAAAGCTTTCTTTCTTAGATCCAGGCTATACTCTTATTGTTGAATCCTCAACTCTACTTCATGGGTTTTCAGATTGCATATCAGATTCTCAATTTGGAGAGACTTTAGATCGTGTGACTCCAAGATGCCAGTCACCTTTGGATTGAACTTCGGAGGAAGCGATATAAGTATCTTTCTCACCAAATCTCAACTTAAGAAACTCTTTCCAAGGATCGCCGAGTCGTTCATTATCTTACTGAACCTTGTGTACATGGAGTCTACATCCTCATGAACTTCCGTCTTGAACTTCTCAAACTCTGACTCTAACTGGAAAAGCTTCGAGTCTTTCTCCTGTGATGTACCTTCATGAATAACTTTAAGGAGATTGCATATATCATACACAGTTTCACATGCACAAACAGGATTAAATTCAGTCCTATCGAATGCACAAAATAAGGTGTTCATTGCCTTAACATTATTGTTACAGCAAAGCTTATCAACTTCATCCCATTTATCCTTGGGTTTTTCAATTGAGACATTTCCTCCTATAGTTATAAGAGAGGTGTAGCATGTTTCTACAATGCACCAAATGTCGATGTCAAGTGCTATTAGAAAGCATCGCATTCGAGCTTTCCTATAGTTGTAGTCAGTGCCTGTGAATAAGGGAGGTCAACTTATACCTTGCCCCTCAGGAAAAGCGTGAGTGTTTTGCGCCATTACTCCCGGTGGTGAAACCGATTTCGGAGTAACCTCCTCTAATACCAAGTGTTGGATCTTACAGCTCCCTTAGAGGGAGGTGGGTGAATAAGGGTTAAAATTTTTTCTTAAGCTAAACAAACTTTACTTGGTGAATAAAATAATGCTAGTAGAAATTATGGAATGGAGACTAATTTTTCATAAGCAAACTTAAACACCTTGAAATATATAAAGCTAAAATATAACATTTTATTTCAAAGGTACTAAAGTGAATACAAGGTGTCTCTATAGAGCTAGAGACCAAGGCTTATGAAAAATACAATATACGTTTTATTTTTGCCTGTCCTTCTACTAAGAATCGGCAGGCTAAAGCATATCTCTTCCTTGATCTTGCTATTAGCCTCCCCTAGTTCTACCTCGACTATACGCTGTACACAAGGCAACGCTTTCTCCCTAAGCCACACAAGGACTTGGACGCCACGCACAAGACAACAATTTTTCCTAAGCCACACAAGGACTTAGACCCCACGTACAAGGCGGTGATTTCCCCTAAGACACACAAGGACTTAGACGCCACGCACAAGGTGGTGATTTCCCCTCTCGATTACAATATGTTTACAATAGGAATAAAAACATGACAAATTCAAAAACTTCTAAATAAAAACTCCCTTCAAATAAAGTGCAGATGATGACGACGAATCTTATCCAGGGTTGCTTTGAAGCTGCGTACGTGTCGTCAATCTTTTATGATTCTGCCTTTTGAGAATATGGAGTAAATCTGGAATCTGGAGCTCTCTGGTTTGTTTAAATAGGAAGGTGCACTCCAGGTAATGAAAGTTGTAATCTCCTCAGAAAATTGAATGGTTTTTATACATTGGTCATATCGCCTAGCGACACTAGGTATCGCCACCTGGCAATATTGGTAACTGCTGCTACGTATCCGACGAACTCCTCATTTTCACATCACAGATTCATTGATCATCTAACATGGACTGTCGTCTGGCGACACTAGGCATCGCTAATTGGCGATAGCGATAACTGCCACCACGTGTCCCACGAACTCATGATTTATGTATTGTTGATTCGTCGAATGCCATCCGTCTATCGTCAAGAGAAGATTCGTCGATCGTTGGTGTCTCCTGTGGGCGATACCCAATATTGCATGGCGATATCTTCTATGCTCTAATGCAGATTCATCGAACGGCGATTGTCAATTGTCGAGCGCAGATTCGTTGATCGTGGAGCGCAGAATTCACTATCGCTTGTAGGCGATACCCTATATCGCCTGGCGATATCTTCAATGCTCATCTGTTCTGACTCGAAACATCACCCAAAAATCATTAGAGCTAGACATGTGATATCTGTATATCATAAACACCCAAAGATCAAATACAAACGAGATTTGTTATTAGCAAACCAATGATGCATGGAACGCATGCTCCAACGGTTTTTTTTAAAAACCAAAAATATTTGTACTTTCTTTTTATAAAAAAATTATTTTAAATTTCTATAACTAAACTTTCTTGTGAAAGGGTCGTGTTGGGCTATTATCCCACAAGACCGTCTAAACCTAGAGAGCCCGTCACTGGGAGAACCTGAGGAAATCTGTGGAATTTATTTTATAAATTTTTAATTTAATTTTTTTGTGTTTGGTGTATGACCTGAGGGAATCTGTCAGATCTACTTTATTTGGAACCAGAAATCAAGCAAAACATTTGGAGACTCTTAAGATTTTGTGACACTAATTCTCAAGATTTTATTGAGGAATTCATCGGGGATGCTTATTTTCCTTCTTCTCTACAGTCTTCTTCTTCATTTTCTTCTCCATCTACTTCTTATAATATGGGGGAGCCAACTCCTAATCCAAATATGGACAGGCAATGAACTATGTCCTATTATGCTCAGCCGAATTTGGATGAGGCCCAATATAGTATTGTTCGGCCCACTATTGCGAACAAAAATTTTGAATTGAAGCTAATCATTATATAAATGGTATAATAATATGTATAACATGATGGGCTTCAAGATGAGGATCCCAACACACATCTTTCAAATTTCTTGGAAATATGTGATACTTTTAAAATCAATGGGGTTTCTGATGATGTCATCTGTTATATGCATTTTCCTTTTTCATTTTTCACTAAATCCATGCAGTGGTTGAATTCTCTACTAAGATCATCCATCACTACTTGGGATCATATGATAGAATATTTCCTAACAAAATATTTTCTTCCTGCCAAAATGTCTAAATTATGCAATGATATTTCATATTTCTCCCAAGTTGATTCAGAAACACTATATGATACTTGGGAGGATTTAAGGAATTGCTTCGCCATTTTCCTTATCTTGCAATATCCGATTTGTTAGAAATCCAAACCTTTTATAATGGACTTAATTAACAAACATGGAAAAATATTAATGCAGCCACCGATGGAATGCTTAATACCAAAACACTAGCGGCCGCTCAAGAGCTTATAGAAGGTATGGCTATAAATACGTGTGTGTTGGGAAATATCCTTATAATTTACCTTAACAATTATATTTTGAGTGATTTTTCATTCTAGTATTATTACATATGATGAATATAGAAGGTAATATGGTCTTAGAAGTTCAAGGATATCAGTGTAGTAAAGGACATGAGAGGATCACACTGAATTTTAAACAAAAATCAAGAAATGCCAACTTACGTTGACTAGAAGTCAACACAATTTCGATTTAATGCCGACGTTACTTCGATTAAAGGTCAGAGTAACAGAATTAGATTAGTCAATATTACTTCA
This sequence comes from Platanthera guangdongensis, assembly GCA_039583875.1. NCBI lineage: Eukaryota > Viridiplantae > Streptophyta > Magnoliopsida > Asparagales > Orchidaceae > Platanthera > Platanthera guangdongensis. Next base: position 211,283,681 of record CM077150.1, read on the forward strand.
AGGTTTATATCAACGCATACTTCGATATATTGTCGACATAAAATCAATTAAAGAGTTAGTCGACAGTCAACAAGAATGAAGCCAAAGTTCGACGTAACTACTATATGAAGTCAACGTTACGTCGATTACTGTTTTGAACGGAATTTTTTGTTTTCAATAAAGATTTAATTTGAATAACCATTTCTTGAAGATATAGGAAGATGATTTTTCTCTGCCAGATATGTGTGTGTGTATACACACACACAATATATATACATACGATTCTAAAAAATATAACGATAACGGCTGATCAAATCTACAAACTGAAACAAAAGGTGATTTTGGAAATTGAGAATTGCCAGATAATATTAGGAAGATCATCATTCATTTGTTGTAATAAAAGTTCTAGAAAATCAGTCGATCATCATCTTATATCTGAATTTGAATAGAGGGCCAGTTCTTCTTCTTTTGTAGGGCTCATCAAGTGCAAAAATAGATTCTATGAAGAGTAAGGAACATATGGATCAAATGGCTTATAATCCTTAAAATTCTCTCAATCAAAGATTCATTAGAGAACTAGAGAAAAAATTCTCTTAGTGCCCTAATATCCATAGTTTTTTTGCTGAGAGGAGTCATCAAGAAGATTATCTCTTCTAGATATCTCTTTCCTATTTATTTCTCTCTTATTGTTTGAGAAAAGAGTTTTAAGAATCCCTCCTTAAAGGACACAGTTTAAGGTTCTGAGAGTCTCCTTGAGAAAATACTCAGGCTATATTGGTTCATGATATTTTTATCAAAAGATCTAGAGATTGGTTCTGAGAGTCTCCTTATCAAAAGACTCAGGCACGGTTATAGTGAATTCCTACCAAGGGGTAGAAGATTAGATGTACCTAGATTTTGGGGAAGCACTATAATTCATGTATCTTCTATGATTATTTATTTGATGTGTTGTGACTATATTTGTTAGGCTTAAAATTATGGCAATAATCTGTGTAAATGCAAATTTTATGAAAAGTATTGTTAAAATAAAAAAATTTAATCGAAAACTTTGATGATTTTGACAACTGTTCTCCTTTTTCAATTAGTATCAGAGGGAGGTTGATCAATAAATGGTTAACCTAGAAGAAGTATATAAAGAAAAGGTTAACACCTTGATTATAAAGATCATAACAGTTATATTAATATAGTTTAACATGTCTTCTAATACTTTCAAAGGATTTGCATCTACAAGGCCTTTACTTTGTAATCATAGAAAATTTACACTTTAGAAAACCAGAATTAAGTTATACATGAATTCTATTGATGAATGCATTTTTTGTTCAACTATGGCAGGACCACCTATGTATTACAAAAAGTATGTAGATGGAAATATTACTTCAGAAGCAGTTCCTAGATATGAGTGGTTAGATGAGGATAAGAGAATAAAAGACTAGGATTCTAAAGCTATGAATTTATTAGTTTTAACAATGTCTGATGAAGTTTTTCCAGAAAATAACAAAATGCCAATCAACAAAAGAAATTTGAGAATCACTATCAAGGATAGTTAATGGGAGTTCTAATGAGAGAAAAGACAGAGGAGCACTTATTATTTCTCAGTATAAAAATTTTCAAAATAAAACTGATGAATCTATAACCTAAATGTATGATAGGTTCGGTATAATCATTAATGAACTTAAAGGATTGAATAAGGATATATCACTTATCGAGATAAATGATAAGTTACTCATGTACTTTTCAAGTACACGAGATTCTAGAATATGGGCTATTAGAGAAGCAAGATGTCACAAGGAGATTACTATAGATGCATTGTTAGGAAAACGTAAGTCTTATGAACTTTTTATAAAAAGTAGAGTAGAATCAAAAGCAAAGGAGAATGTCAATACACCTAGAGACCAATCAATTGCTCTCAATGCTATTGATGATGAACCTTCAATTACAAAATAAGAAATGTTCAATCTCTTAGCCAGAAGTTGAGATAGGAGTTTGAATAAGCCAAAGTTTGATAAGAATCCAAATAAGGAGTTAATTTACTTTGCATGCAGAAATCCTGGACACATAACAATAGAATGTGCAAATAAACAAAAGGATATATCAAATAAAAAGGATCAGAAGAAGAAATATCTAAAGAGAAAGGATAAGAAAAAGGGAAAATGATTCATTGCTAAAACCTTGAGTGATACCAGTACAGAGTTAAGTTCTTCATCAAGTGGTGACAAAGAATCAACTGCTAAGAAGCTTGTTTGATGGCTTTGGAAACTTGATGACGACATTTTGAGTTAAAAATATTTCTCGCAACTAATATCCCGATGTAGGAAAGTATACTTATCGCAATATAGTATAGGAAAAATATCATATTTGTCGGGGGCCTGTCGAGTAATCTTACCCCTGCAAAATTTCTATTAACTTATCAATTGAAAATTGGTTTTCTTTTTCGAAAATTAATGATTGTAATTGTTGGGTCCATTGATCCCAATGTCCTAGATTTGTAAGAAGTCAAACAGGTCAATGGTATACACATAGTTGTATTTGATGTATGTTTAAGTTCATGCATATAGGTTGGTATTTGTCATAATGATTGGACATACAATTCAAGACATAATGACAGGTGGACTCAAAGTGATAGGCTGGAAATTCAGGAAAATGCCTAAGTCCAGAAGCGTTAAGTGAGGCAAGCTCACTCAATTCCATACAACTAATAACGCTGAGAGAAGGCTATCAGTCAAAGCTTACAATATTGAAAAGAAAGAAATGTGGCTAAGTCCATAGGCATTGAATGAGCTCAACTCACTCAATGCCATATGGCCAGAATCATTGAGTCAAGGATATCATGTCAAAGCCTAGGCAGTGGAAGCCAGAAAATAGACTAAGTCCAAAAGCGTTAAGTGAAGCTTCATCACTCAATGCCATGCTGAGTTTGTCTACGCCAAACTTCATCAAGAAGGCAAGATTGCCGGAAATTATGCTAAGTATAAAAGCGTTGAGTGAAACTTATACACTCAATGCTCTCAACGTCATCATGAAGAAAGCTGAAGAATATGGCTAAGGAAAAATCATTAAGTGAAGCTTATACACTAAACGCTCTCAATGCCTAGCAAAGCTAAAATATTTCTAAGTCCTGATTCGTTGAGTATGGCTTATACACTCAACACTCTCAACGCCTAGAAGAGCTGAAATATTTGTAAGTCCTGATTCATTGAGTATAGACTATTCACTCAATGCCACTCAACGATGAGCAGAGCTGTAGAAAATTGTATGTCTAGAATCGTCGAGTATTGCTTATCCATTTTTCGTCGAGCCGGGCTTTGAATTCGTTGAACTGAATTTAGAGTTCGTCGAACTCAGCTTTCACTTATTCATCGACTTGAGGATTTCTAGAAGGATGCTTGATTTCGTCAAGCTGGGCTATGGGTTCGTCGAATTGAGTTTTGAGTTCGTTGAACTGAGGATTTTTGAAATGATGCTTGATTTCGTCGAGCTGAGAACTGGGTTTGTCGAACTGAGTTTTGAGTTCGTCGAACTGAGGATTTCTGAAATATTGCTTGATTTTGCTAAGTCCAGAATGATGCCGACGTCAGCAAAGTCAACAAGTCGACGATTTTTTGATTTATTATTTAAATGCTATAAATTGACATTAACATCGCCGTCAGTCTACAGTGAATCTCAATTTGATTAAGCTGAGGTTTTAACCACCATTAAAACTAGAACACTTGTCAATCATCCCACAAATCGACGAGATTATAAATAACAGTTGAGATCAAAATCAAATAAGTTTTTCTGATTAACATTCTGAATATGAGAAGCGGGAATTCACCATCTTCAACTTCCATTGTTACAGAACCAATAACTTCAATTGATAAATCTGAAGGGTTTCTGAGTATGCTGGTGCAGTCAACATCTGCTACAGCAAGAACAGGTGATATCTTTGAGGAAGACGAATTAGTCTAGGCAAGCCCTAGCTGAAGTTGATTCACGATCCAACCTGAGCCATATCTAAAAAACTTTATCTGGATCGTTGAAGAAGAAGAAGATATCTATATAGAGTGATCTTTGGACAGAAGGAGAGGCAGAGCAATTCATTTCCTGCTAGTAAAGGTTAGTTGATTGAAGACATTCATTCTTAATCATCCCCCTTCATTAGCAAGAACATGATCAAGGTCCTGAGGAACTTCCAGCACAAGCCGCAGAGAGCCGAAGATTGTCATTCTTATTGCTGGGAAGCAGATAGGGAAGAGATTTACTTAGCCCCGGAAGAATTTAACTCAGAGAATAATTTCTCTTGAGTCAAATCAACAACTCTTTCAAAATCAGTGGATCTGTGAAAGATCTGTGTTGAGGCCTAGATTTATTAGGCTGTATGAGAGATCTGTGAGATCTTATTGTAAAGCCTAAATTATAAAGGCTGTGAGAAAATCTGTGATATCTGTGTTAGGGCCATAGGCCTTTGATTGGATTCCAGTGTGGACCAGTGTGGGGCTATTTCTCCCAGCCTGTGTAAAAGGGCATTTGTGCCTGTGTGTGGTTGTTAGGAGATTACTGTGTGGAGGGTTGTGAGCCAGTGTTTTATATCTCAGAGGAGACTGACTGATCTGGTGGGATCGTGCTGTAATCTATAAGGTGCCATAGTTTTTGTAGAAGAGTCTTTTCTAACATACTATTAGAAAAGCAGAGAGGGACAGTGGATGTACCCATACACTAGGGAACCACTATAAAAATCTGGTGTGTTGTGTATTGTGTTTTGCTGTACTGAGTATTGTGTTCTTGAAAACTGAATTAAGTATACATAGTAAGACTTAATTCATAGAAGATTTTAAAGAATTTTAAAAAGACTACAATAACCAATTCACCCCCCCCCCCCCCCTCTAGGTGATTAGCTACCCTTGTAATCAAATACTTTCAAGTGGTATCAGAGGGAGGTTACTCAAGAAAAGACTTAGCAGTCTGAGGAGATATCCAGGGTAGTTGTTAGAAGGTTAAGATGGGTTCAGGAGAGAATCATAAAGAGCTTGGATCTATGAAACTTCCTCTCTACAGTATGGAGAATTTTGGCATATAAAAAGAAAGGGTCAGATTGTTCATGGAAGCATCTGATCCTATGATCTATATTACAGTTAAAGAAGGACCCTTCATCCCAATGAAGATATCTGTCCTTGATGCAATTCTTCAGACTCCAAAGAAGTACACTGAAATGACTAAGGATGAAGTCATCTTAGCAACAATGGATAAGAGTGCACAAAACATCATAGTTAGTGCCATAGATGAATCCACCTTTCAAAACCTTGTGCACTGTAAGACCTCAAAGGAAATGTGGGACACCTTGATAGTGTATATGGAAGGCACTGAGGAAGTGAGAGATGATAGAAAGTCAATGCTAAATCAAGAGTATGAAGCTTTCAAACAGATCAGGGAGGAGACCATAACTCGTTGTTATGAAAGGTTCTTCAGGACAGTTAATGAGTTAAAGACCTATGGCATGGCCTTTAGTAATTATGAGCTAAATGATAATTTCTTAGGTCTCTTACTAGAGACTGGGATACTAAGATATGTGCTATTAGAGAAGTGGCAAAGCTGGCAGATACTCCACCATCCATAATATTTGGTAAGCTGCTTTCATATGAGATGCAGCTAACAGTAAGGAAGGAGGAAGAGAATACTATCAGAGGCCAGGTCAAAGAAACTATTGTGGCCTTCAAGGCAGACAGCTCAAAGAGGAGCAAGGAGAAGAATCCTTCTCACCTAAGGACAGCTGACTCAGAAGATTCAGATCAACTGGAATCAAGCTGTAATATGTCTGATGAGGTGTTTGCTGCTTTCTCAAAGCAGTTTATAAGGCTGATGAAAAAGAAAGGGTGGAGGAGCAAACCTACCTCTACCTTCCAGCACAAAAAGGACTACTACATAAATAAGAAGAAACCCTCCAAAGAGGGTAGGTATGATCCAAAACCTGGTAAACATTTTTTTAAAAAGGTTATTTGTTTCTGTTGCAGCAAGTCAGGTCATGTTGTAGCTGATTGTCCTGAGAAGAAAGAAGCTGGTGAAAAGAATCATCACCACAAGAGAAGCAAGAAGGAGAAAACCTTTATTGCTAAGAGGGAGAAAAGGTGGACTGAGTCTTCCTCATTAGAATCAGAAGATGATGATGAAGCCTACATTGGGCTGATGGCAAGATAACATGAGGAATCCTACCAGGATCAGCCTGGATCATCTAAGGTACACTCTTCATCCAAACTCTTCATCCAAGTCCAAGTATGTGACTGGTCAAGATTCAAGTGCTTCTTCATCAAGAGATGAAGATAGCTCTAAATCTGAGTAAGACAGAAATCAAATGATAGAAGGATATAGTGAACTTCTGGAAGCATTCAGAAGGAGTAAGCTGCTGACCAAACAGTAGGCTCAGGAGATTGCATCTCTGAAGCTTGCTACTTCCTAACATTCTAAAACAACAACTTTGCTAGAGCAGAAAATTAGGGAAGTTAGCCAGCTAAAGAACATTATTTTTATTCAGATGGGCACCATAACTTTTAAGAATGATCTTATCAGGAATCTAGAAGGTAACTCCAAAAAGAGAAGGAGCTAGTGGCTAAGTTTTCAAATCCATGTACTGTGTTTCCTTTGATAGATTCCTTCTCCTCCCAAAAGGATAAGAAAGGGATATGCTTTAAAGGGAACACTAGAGCTAGTAATTCCAAAAGGAAGAACAAAGTTGTTCACCAATATGGGGGAAGGAATGGCAAGGGTGCTAGTGGCTACAAGGCTGCCCATGAGGAGGTTCAAATGGCCCATCCCAGACCATTTAGGTTTGGTGTACCAGCCCCAACACTCAAGAAAACTCTGATGATGTACCTGCTGGACTGAGAGCTATTGACAGCAATATTGTTAAACTAACCCTTAAAAGGAGGTACAATATCTATGAGTATTGTTGTTGTGACAAAGTGGGTCACTATGCCATTGATTGATGGTATAATAATAGTATACCGAGTGCTAATGTATGCTTACCTATTAGAAAATCTACAGGCAGGCATGTTCATTTTCAGCCTAACATACACCTAGGATCCGATGAGAATTAGGGTCCCAAGGATAAGTGATTTATTTCTTGTAGGTGAGTCCAAGTTGTCATACCCCTATATGGTACTTGGACAGTGGTTGTTCCAGGCACATAACTGGAACAAAGTGCATCATGAAGGATTTCATTCCAGTAAAGGATGTACCTAAGGTGATATTTGGTGGATCAGATAAATGGATCAACCAAGGTTATGGTAAGATCACTAATGGCTTAATCACTTTCACAAAAGTGGCTTTTGTGGAAGGGTTGCAACACAACCTTATAAACATAAGCCAGTTATGTGATCTTGGCTATGCCATTTCTTTCCACAATGATAAGTGACATATAAGAAGATCAAGTGACCAAGAGGTCACTTTGACTGGCACTAGGAGTGGGAATGTCTATTGTCTTAATTTTCTTTGTTTATCATCAGACTCTCCCATTTGTCTAGTTGCAAATGAGAATGCCTCATATTGTGTCAAATGGCACAAAAGGATAGCTCATTTGAATTATAAGACTATAAGAAAGCTCTATAGTCAAGAGTTAGTTAGGAATGGTCCTAACATGAAATGCTCTAAGGAAGGTATTTGCTTTGCATGCCAAAAGGGTAAGCAGATAAAAGCTTCCTTCAAAAGCATTGAGACTAAAGATTCTGTAAGGTGTTTATGCCTCTTCCATATAGACTTGTTTGGTCTAATGCCAGTTCATAGTATAGGTAGGAAGTTCTACACCTTTGTGGTGGTTGATGACTTTTCCAGATTTGTTTGGGTATTCTTTTTGAAGAAAAAGTCTGAAACCCCGAATGTCTTCAAGACATTTGTCATACAAATACAAATTGAGCTGAACAGTACTGTGGTCAAAATCAGAAGTAACTATGGGACTGAGTTTCATTCTGAATGCATGACAAGAATCTGTGAACATCATAGGATTCAGCAAGAGTTTTCCTCTCCAAGAACACCTTAGCAAAATAGGGTAGCTAAGAGGAAGAATAAAAATCTCATAGAGGCTGGTAGAACACTACTAAAACATTACTAAATGACACTTCTCTCCCAGAATATTTCTAGGCTGAGGCTGTAAATATAGCTTGTCCTGTCCTTAACAGGGCTTTTATCACCAAGAGTCGCAATAAGACTCCCTACGATATTATGAAGGATAGGAAACCAAACCTTGCATATCTCAGAATTTTTGGGAGTAAGTGCTTTGTGCTCAACAATGAGAAATCCTATAAAACTAAGTTTGCTTCCAAAGCATGTGAGGGGATATTTGTTGGGTACAATATTCATAGTAAGGCTTATAGGATCTATAACTTGACAAGTCAAGTTGTAGAGGATTCAGTTAATGTATTGTTTGATGAAACAAATATGATTAACAATGAGCTGTCAAGCTCTTCTTGTAGTTCTGCAGGTACTGAACTAGTATTTAAAAAGCTCACTCTTAAGAGAAATGAAGAAGACGCTCCAACAATGCAAGACCGAGAAGAGGGTGTGTGCATTCTAGAGGAAGCACACTGATCACGGGATGTGGATGAATATCGACATCATGAAGAACATGATGTTAAAGTAATACAGGCTCCAGTAGTAAGACATCTGAGAGATCATCCAGACCATCAGATTATTGGTGATGCAAGACAAGTAGCTGTGATAAAGAGAAGATGTCTCAACACAGCAATGTACTCTTGCTTCCTATCATAGGTAGAACCTAAGAAATTTGAAGAGGCTAACCAAGACTAGTTTTGGATTGGATCTATGCAAGAGGAATTGAAACAGTTGAAAAGATGTAAGGTCTCGAAGCTGGTTCCCAGACCTCAAGGACATAATGTCATTGGAACTAAGTGGACCTACAGGAATAAACTTAATGAAACTGGTATTATTGTAAGACCCCCTTTTTTTCTTTTTTAAAACACCGGGGTCTTAGGCCCAGAACCGTCGCTTTACGGTGACCCTTCGCACCCAGGAAGGTCATCACTACAAAACGCCGATCCTGCCGGCCCAAATCGATCGCAACTGTAGCAGAAAAGTAAAGCAAGTCCACAGAAATCACATATATATGTAAATAATCTCCACGAAGGGAGTGTCCACAGATACACAGAAATATAAGATCTTGGGCTCATGCCCAGTACATCATGTCCTCACTACAAATCTCTCAACGCGGAAGCAAACTAATATAACTACTAGTAGCGATCAGGACTCACAGTCCTTGCCGCCTGAACTCCGGAACTAGACTGCCCGATCTCCAAGTGTGCCGACCTCTGGGGCTGCTCCTCCATGCTGGGCTCCACGGTCCCCTAAAATGATGTGGTTTCGAAAACCGTTAGTCTAAAAGACTAAGTCCTATCATCCTTCGCCCCTTCCCCCATGGCCCCTAGGCACCGAGTGGAGAGGAAGAAAGGGGAGGACTTGAAGGTGGAGAGTAATCAAGAATCAGATGACAGCGGACCTATACTAGCAATTTTTATAGTACATGTGGCAGTAAAGCATAGTATGAAAAATAACCTTAACTTATACGGAACGTATAAGCAAGGGATCTTCTACAGGGCTCCCATCGTATAAAAAGTCTCATACCAATTTATACGTTGGGGTGTCGGTTAATAACAACAGTATATATATAAAGAATTTAACCTTTAATTTATAAACTTGCCCACACAAGCTTATAGACTAAGGGGTCGTCTTGCAGGTCCTAATTATAAGCGTCCCATTCCACTTATACTTTAGGTGTCCGGGTTAAATGAATCGATTATGCTATGACATGCAAGTGGGTATGATGGAACAGGCAAGTGCAACACACATACACGACTCTGTGCACACAGACCTTTAGTTCCCCCTTTCTGGAGCCATAACCTCCCAGGATACCTCCGTAGTGGCAGACGGAAGTGGTGGGTTGGGCCTCGCCCCCTCTAAACCAGTAAAGCACTACCGGTCAGACCTATCGTACGCCTCAACGCTTGGTGCACGAAGCGGACTCCTGCGTACTCTTGCCGGCTGGCGCACCGGACTTCTGTTGGCGAAGTGCTAACCACACTTGCCGAGTCAGCGTATTGGCGTCGGTGCATCGACCCTCCAATACCGAAGACCCACCACCTTAAATTTCCTTTCCCTTTATGCACATGCAAATTAAACGTATCCAAAAACCGAGCCGAAGCTCCCCGGACCAAAATGTCCGTCTCAAACAATCGAGCCGAAGCTCCCCGGACCCAAACGTCCGTCTCTTAACCATCCAAGCCGAAGCTTCCAACTATCTTTCAGTGCTATCTGTGTTCGTGAAATGTGCAACCATAATTACTAAGTTACTCTTTTCATCTTGTTAATACAGTTTACGTTAACCCAGGACTGCCCCCGGTATTCCCTGTGAAGGGCTCTCAAGGGGCACTAGGAACTATGTTGGGATTACGCCCAGCGTTCCCTTTCGCAAGGTGCTTATTATTATTATTGGTTGATTCCCTTACCCATTACCTTCTCATGTTACAATAGGCTAATCCTAGGGTGATTTGACTCTACCTCACCTCGGGAAGACGATCTTTCGTCGATCCCGGGCACCGCCTAACTCTAGCCAATCCATCCCTCTACTCCTCCTACTACCAATAATGAACTTATTTTTATCCATCCAAACCAGCCTACCACTAATCCCAAGACATGCATCCAATTTATACTCCAACATGATTTCTGCAGTTTTTACTATATGCAGACCACTTAAGTTATATGGCTCGTAAAATGGGAGGTACATCAAATAATCAACCAGTACCCCTATGATAATTATTAGAGGGCTATAATGATATTTTTAGCATAAATCCAGAAATTCATAATTTTCCTAATTTGTCTGATAATTTATTTATTTATTCTAGCATCCAAAAAGCCCAAGTTTGAACATGATCTATCAATTTCAGACAAGATAATAATCCACTAAATTTATTTTAATTACAAAATGAATATTCAACTCTAAATCCTAAGTCTTCCAATTTTTCAGCAAGGTTTACGCCCTTAGATTTAATTTCAAATATATCTCATAATAAGTCATTTAAAATATTTTACAGCAATAATACCTCCAAAAATTCAGATAAAATTCAAGGATGGTTATAATGGAATATAAATACTCTAGAGCAAGTTTCATAATTTATCATTTAATAATAAGGCTATACTTGATTTTCTCATGAAATTCCAAGTTTAAGGATTAATGAACAAAGTATTCTAATTATCCATCACAAAATTCCAAATAAATTCCCACTTGATAATGATGAACTTATACACTATGTATCAAATTTCATAATTGTTAAACAAGTATTGAGCTCTGTAGGATTATTTAGCATGTAAACCAAAAAAATGCACTTGTGAAGGAAATACCATAATTATGAATCCAAAAATTCTATTAAAATTCATATATTATCATTATGCTCTATTACTACCTCTGCCAAATTTTCATGACCTTTCAATTGGCAGTGAGATCTCAATAGTCAAATTATTAATTAGGGCAATCCTATTGGTTACAAATGAAGTGCAACAAATATTGATCAAAAATTCCCAAATAAATTACTAGAGGCTCATTATATCATTATTCCCACACTACCCAAAGTTTATTATATTTCAAGGAGTTTAGCTAACCTAAACTAGTACTAGAATTTTTATGACCTAAGCTAGGGTTAGGGTTTTGTAGGCCCTACCCTTTTCAAAATTCTTTAAGGTTTTTACCAGAGGGTTTTATATACCCTAGGACCCTGCATACAAAATTTGAAGTTCATCCAAGGTGTTTAGGACTCATGTCCTTCACAAGGCACAAAGGTCTTTCCTTAGGGTTTGGCCTAGGAACTTAGGCCAAATCAATTCCACTCTAACCCAAATTCCATGGAGAGGTGCTAAATGCCATGCCAAGTCAGTGGTATAAATTACATCCTCTGTTGAGATGATTTGGCCACTCAAAACACCAAAAGTGCACTTTTGACCAAAATACCCTTTTAGGGCAAGGCTAGGATTTGCATGATTATAGTCCAATACACATCCAATTGTGATAAAATTTTAACCCGAGCACTATAATGACACCAAGCACCACTGACCAAAATTTGGGTGAGTTTGGAGGTCATTTGGCCCTTAAATTAATTTACCCTAGATAAATTAAATAATTTACAAAACTATAGAAAAATTGTCCCCAAAAATTTCCATGTTTGGGAAGCACCTAGATATGGTCTAGGGTGACTCCCTGCCAAAGTTGCAACTCATTTGGACAAGGGATGAAGGGTGGGCATCCATTTGAATCTCAGGTTAGCCCTAGGTATAGGGCCCACCAAACTGGGTTCTGTGGTCTAACCACTTACCCAATGTGTTTAAATCAATTTTAATTAAAGTAGACTCATAGGGCTACAACTCCTATATTGAACGTTTTTCCACCAGGTGGCCGTAAGTATTTTAAAAATTAAATCAATACAGCCCAGAAAACAGGACAGAAAAATCAGAAATCAAAATTAAATAAAAGAAATGATGGAGCACGAATCTTAAAGCAAATCTGACGATTTCTGGTCATCTTCCTCCTCCAGCCAAGGGCTGTGATCAGCCCGACCTGGAGCTTCTTCCAAGCCATTTTCCCCGGCCACCCGCCACCTCCCTGGCCGGCCACCACCGCCACCACCTTCGTTGAGGTGGGGGCTATCGCCGGGCGGCGGCACGGCCCACCGGAGTGGTGGTTTCCGGCGAACCCAAAAGGTTGAAAAACCATGGAAATTCTGAATTTTCTCTCTCCCAATCGGGCTCAATTGAGCCCGATTTCTCTCCTAAAATATCTAAAGATCTAGCACCGAAGAGAGGAGTAGAGGAGTACCTTTTTGGTGGCTTGAATCCTTGCCGATCGCCGGGACGCCATTTTGGTGGTGGTGGTGGTCGGATTTCTGCAACAACACAGTGAACAGCTCTGGCTTCTTTCGGTAAGGGGTGGGATTGATTCCTTGGAGTCCAGTGAAGCTTTTAAAATGAAGAGAATGGGTGTTAGGTGGCTGGAAATGTATTTGCCATTATTGGCTCTTGGTCAAGCTTGGCGGCCATGGTAGGTAGGGGGAAAAACGTGGCTCAACCGGTCAATGGGTAGCTGGTTGCACTCCTCTGGTCTTAGGGAATTGAATGGGAGGTTGGGGAAGGTTGGGGAAGGGGAAGGATGAGCCCAAGTCTTCCTCCATTTTTTTCTCTTCTCTTTCTCTCTCTTCCCTTTGAAGCACTTTCTCTCTCCCATTCACCAATCTGAATTTTTGACTCCTACCTAACCCTAAGGCAGCCCACATGTTTATTTCATCAATCCAAGCAAGGTTAGCCCAAGAGAATTGGGCATGAGCTTGAGTTAGCCCATTTGGGCTAGCTTGACCCAAACTTAGGCTAGGGTTGAACTTGGTCAATTTGGTCTTTGAGCTTGCCCCTAATGGGTCCTTGGTGACCATTGGACTCCCCTAAGGCCTAGGTAGGGTTGTCTTGGACCCTTGGAGGTCACTTGACCCTTAGGTAGGGCACTTGACATTTTAGGGCTAGAGTTGACTTTGGTCAACTTAGCCTTTTTGATTGGTCCCAATGGGTCATTGGTGACCCATTGGCCTCTCACTAGGGTTATGAGAGTATGTGTGGGGTCCACTTGGCTAAGGTAACTTCAATTGGCCCTTGAGTATGTCAGTTTGACCCCCAATGTAGGTTAGGTTGACCCATTTAGGGTTAAAGTTGACTTTGGTCAACTTAGCCTCTTGGTGGACCCCAATAGGTTCTAGGTGACCCATCCATTGACCTCACTATAGGGTTTGGTGGGCTTGGGTGGGGTCCACTTGGCTTGGGGAAGGTCAGTTGACCATATATAGACCAGTTTTGACCTATTTAGGGTCAGAGTTGACTTTGGTCAACTTAACCTCTTGGACTGCCCTTCTTGGTCCTTAGAGACCCATTGACCCCACTTTAGGTCTAGTAAGTCCATGGTAGGGTTATTTGGGCTTTACTAGGGGTTCCTACCCTTAGTTAGGGCACATTGCCCAATTTAGGCCTAAAGTGGTCCTAGATCAAATTGGTCACCTGTGGTTGACTCCAATGGACCCTTAAGGCTCTAGTGGACCCTCTAATGGGTTAGTGATGTTGTGGTGGGGTCATGGAGTCATGGTGAAGCCCTAAGGTCAAACCCTATGTTGGGTGATGTGGTTGTGCCATAGGCAGACCATGGTGGATCCTCATCTTGACCTTCTATTTCTTGGCCCATTTCTGGCTTCCTAGGGTTTTGTCATGACCTAGTCATGGCCAAAACCATTCTTAGGGGTCTAGTTGGAAATGGGATGTTACAAATCCCAATAAACAAAACAAAGATTTCGTCCCCGAAATCAAGGTTAAGCCTACGGGAATTTCTACCGAAGAAAAGAAACTTGTAACATCCCATCATGACGCCAAGTTTACTAAATTAGGTTTTAAAGGGAAACCTAAATCTATGACCAAGTCACCCAATTGGCAAACCAAGATCCCAATAAACAAAAGATTAGCCTCTACTCTTCCTCGATCAGCCTTACTAGTTTTAAAGCAGGAAAACAAATTAAACATTTTGTGGGGTTGTGAGGTATACCTGACTGAACAGCTCTGGATACTTTTGACGCATTAGGTCTTGCGGTTCCCAGTATGCTCTTCCTGGCCGTGGTTCCCCTCCACAAGACCTTGACTAAGGGTATCTTCTTTGCGGCGCAAGATCCGTACTCCCTTGTCGTCGATCCGTACCGGCTCTAAGCGGACTGACCGGTCTGAGGCTATCGGTCCATCTGTGGTCGAAATGTGCTGCCTCAGGGCGTAATAGAGCCCTTCTGAGCGAGGAAATATGGAACACATCATGCAAGGCTTCCAGCTCTAGTGGCAACTCCAGTCTGTAAGCTAGGGGTCCGATCCGCTCCAGGATCCTGTAAGGGCCCATATACTAGGGCTGAGCTTCTTCTTCCTTCCGACCACGCACTCGTGAAACTCCATGCATAGGCCGGATCTTCAGAAACACTTGGTCCCCCACCTGAAACTCTACCTGACGATGTCGGGCGTCATAGTACTTAGCCTGTCTGCTCTGCGCCTCTAGCATCCTGTCTCTGATCAGCCTTACCTGAGCCTCGGTGTCTTCAACAAAATCTGATCCCAATAACTTCGGATCCTCGTCCTGAATCCAAGAAAGCGGGGTCCTGCATTTCCTTCCATACAAGGCTTCGTAGCGCCATCCTGATGCTGGACTGGTAGCTGTTGTTATAAGAATTCAACCAGGGTAAGAGCTTCTCCCACGGTTCCCCGCGGTACAAAATGCACAGCCTCAAAAGATCTTCCAGCGTCCGATTGGTGCGCTCCGTCTGCCCATCTGTCTGGGGATGGAACGCGGTGCTGAAGGTCAAAAACGCGTGCCTAAGTAAGCCTGCACGGATCTCCACTCCCTTGAAGTGAACCGGCCATCCCATCTGACACGATCGTCTTGGGCACCCCGTGATATCGAACGAACTGCTCCACAAATCTCCGCACTAATACTCCCACAGAGTCGTCCTTCCTGATCGGAATGAATCTGGCCACCTTCGTCAACCGATCGATGATGACCCAAATCGAGTCGTTTCCCGTCCGTGATCGGGGAAGTCCATGGATAAAGTCCATCGCGATGTCTTCAAACTTCCACTCCGGTACCGGGAGTGGTTGCAACAATCCTGCGGGGTTTTGCACTCCGCCTTCACTAGCTGGCACGCTTCGCAGTGGGTCACAAACTGAGTGATATCCTTCTTCATGCCTGGCCAGTAAATAGTCTTCTTTAAGTCCGCAGTCATCTTTGTGATCCCCGGGTGCACCGAGTATCTGCTGTGATGGGCCCGCCATGATATCTTCCGGACCTGGCCTCCTTCCGTGTATATAAGACCGACCTCTAAAGCATACCACGCTGTCCCTCATCGTGTAATCCCCTACTGTACCGTTCTCCAAGCCCCAGAATATCGGCTCCAATTTGGCATCTCGCCTCTGCCCATTCCCTGTATCGGTCTCGGATATCGTCTGTAGCACTCACCACAGCTAAATACTCCATGTAAAGCTCGGGGTCCTTAGATGACACCAGTGTGATGTGGCATATCTTCCAACCTCCTCACCAGCTCCATAGACATAACCTGGGGCCCAGCTTCGGAAGTGGCAGCTCTCCGACTCAACGCGTCGGCCACCACATTTGCCTTCCCTGGATGGTAGTGCATCTCATACTGGTAATCCGCTAAGAACTCCACCCAGCGCCTCTGCCTGATGTTCAGTTCCTTCTGCGTGTCCACGTTTTTTAGGTTCTTGTGGTCGGAGTAGATGTCGCAATGGACTCCATAAAGATAGTGGCGCCAGACCTTCAAAGCAAAAAACGACCGCCCCCATCTCAAGGTCATGCACCGGGGTAGTTCTGTTCGTGCTTCTTCACTGGCGAGACGCATATGCAATCACATCACCCTTCTGCATCAGTACAGCTCCCATACCTTGGTAAGAAGCATCGGTGTAGACCTGAAATCCTTTCTCCCCGAGGGGAGAGTAAGTATGGGAGCCGAGGTGAGTCGATCCTTCAGCTCCTGGAAAGCCGCATGGCACTGCGGGGTCCACACAAAAGGTACCTCCTTCTTCGTCAAAGATGTGAGTGGGAGGGCGATTCGAGAGAATCCCTCCACGAACTTCCGGTAATAACCGGCAAGTCCTAGGAAAACTTCTCACGTCGGTGGCTGCC